>JARQOC010000004.1:448949251-449078424 GCA_033576535.1 Allobates femoralis
ATCTCAAGTTTAGACAAGAAAGGGGGGTGGGAGCGCATGTGAAGGAAGTGTAAACAAGGGAAATTTGTTGGATGGGGCCGTGTGGCCACTCACCATAGGTGGTTGCACATACCCTGCAAAACTGCGGTGTATCGCCTCAGTGTTATGCCTCCTCCTTGAATCTGTTTGCAGGGACAGCTGGCAGTATCCACAGAGCCTGGAGATCTATGCTGCGGTCATCTGACCAAACCAGAAATACATCATCACAGGTCCTACAGTGGTGAATGCAAGCTTCTACCAGCAGGTCCTGTGGTTTAGGAACAATGTTTGAAGATTCTCCTCCTGCCCAGAGCTGCTCCTGCTGGTATTACCTGAAGGTATGGATAATGGAGACATCAATTTAACGGTCTGTGGAGCGCTAGGAGTCAGGGATATGGAAATATTTGTAAAAAGGTTTTATTAACATCTTACAAGCCACAACTCGTCTCTGCAGCACAGCGCTGCCTTCATCAGGTGTGCAAAACTTTTGATTTGCTCACCTGATGAAGGCAGCGCTGTGCTGTGGAAATGCGTTGTGGCTTGTAAGAGGTTAATAGCACCTTTTTACAAATATTTCCATCTCCCTGACTCTTCCTGATCCTAGCGCTCCACAGACTGTTAAATTGCTGTCTCCAATCTCAAGTTTAGGGCACTTATGATGGTCATGCGGTTATATGAAATATGTTCTAGGATCGTCTGAATTTTTGGATGCAATATTTATGCTTGACATTTTTATATGAGCGATGGTTTATAAGATATTAAAGGGAACCAACCACCCCAAATGACCCCCCCGGACTGTTAATATGTGTCCCTACACCCAGCACACACATTTGGGGCAATCGTTTTTGCTAAAAAAACTGTTTAGTAGAAGCTAAGATATAGCAATATAAACTTTAATACATTCTGACGACTGGGTGTTACCTCGCTTGTCCTCGTGCAGTGTTCCATGTGCCTGTCAGCCTCCTCTCCCCCCTCCCTTCAGTAAAGCCCTGCCCTTTCAGCCTCTCAGGTTTCAGCCTTTCAACTGATCCTAAACCCATAAACTGACCCCCCTTATCTTTAGACCTGTCCCTGCACCCCCTCTTATCATTCCTAGCCATCCCTTTTGCAGAAAAAATCGCTTTTGTAAAGTAAGAGAAAAGGTTATAATACTTTGTCCAGTGTTTCTGTGGAAGCCGCAAATGCCCCGTCTGTCTGCTGCTGCCTGGTAAATTATGCACGCCCCTCTCTGCTGCTAAGATCCTGGCCGCGTCATGAAAGGGGCGGGGCTAAATCGCGCCATTCCGGAGCCCCGCCCCTTTCATGACGCGGCCAGGCTCTTAGCAGCGGAGAAGGGCGTGCATAATTACCAGGCAGCAGCAGACAGGCATTTGCGGCTTCCACAGAAAGAGACAACTCACACTGGACAAAGTAATAACCTTTTCTCTTACTTTACAAAAGCGATTTTTTCTGCTAAAGGGATGGCTAGGAATGATAAGAGGGGGTGCAGGGACAGGTCTAAAGATAAGGGGGGGTCAGTTTGTGGGGTTAGCATCAGTTGAAAGGCTGAAACCTGAGGGGCTGAAAGGGCAGGGCTTTACTGAAGGGAGGGGGGGAGAGGAGGCTGACAGGCACATGGAACACTGCACGAGGACAAGTGAGGTAACACCCAGTCGTCAGAGTTTATTAAAGTTTATATTGCTATATCTTAGCTTCTACTAAACAGTTTTTTTAGCAAAAACGATTGCCCCAAATATGTGTGCTGGGTGTAGGGACACATATTAACAGTCCGGGGGGGGTCATTTGGGGTGGTTGGTTCCTTTAAGATTATACTCTTGGTAACTCTTCCATTGAGTCTGCAGATAGAGGAAATTCAATCTCACACTTAGCTGGCAAATCCCCAGGTGGTCATTCTTTTGGATAATGGCAGGGAGATTTATTATTATTATTTATTATTATTATTTATTTATATAGCGCCATTAGGTTCCATGGCGCTTTACATGAGGATAAGGGAGACAAGAACAAGTACACTAAATATAGGCGATCAGGACGTACAGGTACAGGAGGGACAGGGACCCTGTCCACGAGGGTTCACAGTCTACGAAGGGCGGGTTGGGATACAGTAGGATGGGGGAATGTCAGGTATGGGGCGGTCGCCTGGGTCTCATGGCAGGTTGTAGGCTTGACGGAAAAAGTGAGTCTTCAGGTGACACTTGAAGCTTCTCAGGGTAGGCGAGTGTCTGACGTGTTCGGGCAGGGAGTTCCAGAGTAAGGCAGATGCCCGGGAGAAGTCCTGGATTTGGTTGTGCGAAGAGGTGATGAGAGGGGAGCAGAGGAGGAGTTCTTGGGAGGAGCGGAGGTTGCGTGAGGGTAGGTATCGGGAGACCAGGTCGGAGATGTATGGTGGGGCCAGGTTGTGTATGGCTTTGTACGCCATGGTTAGTGTTTTGCATTGGGATCTCTTGGAGGCGGGGAGCCAGTGAAGGGCTTGGCAAAGGGGGGAGACAGGGGAGTAGCGGGAGGACAGGTAGATTAGTCGGGCAGCGGAATTGAGGATAGACTGGAGAGGTGTGAGGGAGTTAGCTGGGAGGGCATTGAGAAGAAAGTTGCAGTAGTCAAGGCGGGAGATGATAAGAGCATGAATGAGTGTTTTAGTGGAGTCGTGGGTGAGGAAGGAGCGGATCCGAGAGATGTTCTTGAGCTGGAGCCGGAGGGATGTGGTGAGGGCCTCGATGTGGGGCTTGAAGGATAGGGAGGAGTCAAGGATTACCCCGAGGCACTTGGCTTGGGGGACTGGGGAGAGGGCGCAGTCGTTGATGCAGATGGATAGGTTGGGAGGTGAGGTGGAATTCTTGGGGGGAAGACTATAAATT
Source organism: Allobates femoralis (assembly GCA_033576535.1). Taxonomy (NCBI): domain Eukaryota; kingdom Metazoa; phylum Chordata; class Amphibia; order Anura; family Aromobatidae; genus Allobates; species Allobates femoralis. The sequence continues at coordinate 448,952,122 of JARQOC010000004.1, forward strand.
CAGTTTTGTCCATGTTGAGTTTAAGGAAGCGAGCAGAGAAGAAGGATGAGATGGCGGAAAGGCATTGTGGGATTTTGGAGAGTAGGGAGGTGATGTCAGGGCCGGACAGGTAGATTTGGGTGAATGGAGATTCCAATCTCCATTTCATAGGAGCTCTATTGTGTGATAATTTGGTGATTCCTAAGGTTGATTAACATATTCCCTTTAGATGCTTAGCTTCAGGCCAAAAGGTATATGATTAGAGTGAGGTATAGTGTTATCTGAACAACATGGCTGCCACTGGAATACTGTTCAATCCCCACAAATATTGCTTATTCATTACAAGTTTGATTATAATTCATTAAATTCCTGCTGACAACCCTTTGCACAGTGCAAGCTCCAGTTTGAATACATTGCTGCTATTAACTATTGCCCTGCTGAAAGATATCAGACTGCATTTACTTCTCTGTTACATTATTTCTATTAATATTTGCTTGCATGAGGATGGTAATTAACTACACTGGCACTACTATTCCTGTATGTGTCATACCTGGCAGTGCTTCATCTGTGATATCTGCTCTATTTGTTTCAGCCATGTTTTACACCTAGCTGCTCTGAACCTTGCTAATGTATGAGTCATCCACCACTGCTCCACTGTCACATCCAGTTTTAGCTGCTCACTTACACCAACATCTTAGATAATCCACCTCACCGGGTGAGCGCATAACAGAATTTCCAAACCATGGATTCCATAGGTGCAGTGGCATGAATACCATTAGGTATGAAGGACTTATCCGGATTGGTTTTGCAATTTACTGTACGCCAACACGAGGTTGCCCAGGCTGTGTGTGATCACTCTGCTCAAATGAATGCACATCCTCAAACTCATCCTGTTACATACACCTCCAACTCCACAGGCATCTTCTCATCCAGTACATTCATTTTGGGGAACATCACATCTTCCTACTGCTGCTTGTTTCTTATTTTGAATGAGATTCTAAAGTCTTTTTGTGAATTTTGTCCATAACTATTTTTTTGTGACTGGTTGAAGGTGGCATACCGGTATATTTTTTCTTTGTTATCTAAATAAGCCTTGTTATGGACTGTATCATTATGTAAAGGAGATTACCTTACAATGCATTCTCTAGACTCCTTCATATCTATCTGTCTTCCATAAAAATGTTTGCTAAGTCAGATTATGTCCATTTTACGGCTGACTGCAACAATAACGCTCTTATGGTAATTTTCTACACTTGTCTCTCAAGCCAGATAAAAGACACACATACAGATAAAGATTTGCCATCTTCCATTGACTATCTGATTTCTCTTCCTACCCATGTGAACTAGGTTTCAAAAAGAGAACAAGGAGAACATTCAAATCTGCAGTGTTCTGCATTCAAGAACATCTTCTAAATCTCCTCCCATAGAAGCTTTACTGGGACCTATGCAAATTGGCCAAAAGATCCCAATGTCTTACTAAAGGGCTCTGTCTCTATTGTGGTGAAAAGAATCACCCTCAAATGGCATGTCTTATACGGCTACCACGGCTTCCCCGAGTGACTGTTTCCCACTGATGGCCAGAGTTATTCTGGAAGAGATACTGGACACTTTAAAAACCATCCCTAATTGGAAGACCCTGGACCCTGATGGCTTTCCTATTATTTATTATAAAAAATTATTAAAATCTTCCTCCCACATATGGTTGAACTATTTAACTCCTTCTTGGCAGGGCATCTTCCCAACAAGCACTAGAGGCAAAGATCTCAAATTGTATGATAACTACTGCTCTATCCCCTTAGTAAATGCGGAAACTAAACTGTGGATGAAAATTCTAGTGTGAAGACTAAGCTCTGTACATCCTACACTGATTTTCCCTAACCAGACCGGGTTTGTGCATGGTAGAGAGTGGAAAGATAACTCTATGGGTAGAAAAGAAAAAATGATGGCACTCACCCTGGTTGTTGTTCACGTACAATTTCTTTATTCTATCCAATGGAGTGGGTTACATGCAGTTAGGGAGGAAGGGGGTGCGGTGGAGGACGACGGGCGCACCGTTTCGCCTTACTCAGGCTTCTACAGGTCCATCATTTTTTTTTTTCTACCCATAGATTGCATTTCTAAATGGACTTGATTTGAGCAACACCCTTGGTTAAAAGCTGGTCTGAGCCGTAACAAATGCCTCTACTTCCCAGGTTTCTTGTTTACTAGATATTGGAAAGATAAATCCACTAAAATCATACAAGCTATTTTATTTGCTTTGCATAGGATTACCGTATATACTCGCGTATAAGCCGACTTTTTCAGCCCAAAATTTGGGCTGAAAAGTCCCCCCTCGGCTTATACGCGAGTATACAGTATATATACATATATATACATCATATATGTATATATACTGCAGCAGCCCCGGAGGTATACAGGCCCCCCCATCAAGCTCCAGGGCCCCCCCCTTGCGCGGCAGCCTGTAAAGGAAAATCATACTTGCCAGTGTCCTGTCGCGCCGTCCGCAGCTTGCCGACATGACGATCCCGGGCTTCATTCAGCGTCTTCCGCATTCCTTTAGTCGCGGGCAATGACGTCATTGCCCGCGACTACAGGAAGTTGGAAGCCGGAAGCCGCTGAATGAAGCCCGGGATCGTCATGTCGGCAAGCTGCGGACGGCGCGACAGGACACTGGTAAGTATGATTTTCCTTTACAGGCTGCCGCGCAAGGGGGGGGGGCCCTGGAGCTTGATGGGGGGGCCTGTATACCTCCGGGGCTGCGGCTGTATACAGCCCTGGGGCTGCGGCTGTATACAGCCCTGGGGCTGCGGCTGTATACAGCCCTGGGGCTGCTGCTGTATACAGCCCTGGGGCTGCGGCTGTATACAGCCCTGGGGCTGCTGCTGTATACAGCCCTGGGGCTGCTGCTGTATACAGCCCTGGGGCTGCTGCTGTATACAGCACTGGGGCTGCTGTATACTACTTAAGGGCTGCTGTATACTACCACTGGGGCTGCTGTATACACCACTAGGGCTGCTGTATATACCTCTGGGGCTGCATATACCTCTGGGGCTGCATATGGGGCTGCATATACCTCTGGGGCTGCATATGGGGCTGCATATACCTCTGGGGCTGCATATACCCCTGGGGCTGCATATGGGGCTGCTTATACCCCTGGGGCTGCATATACATATGGGGCTGCATATACCTCTGGGGCTGCATATGGGGCTGCATATACCTCTGGGGCTGCATATGGGGCTGCATATACCTCTGGGGCTGCATATGGGGCTGCATATACCTCTGGGGCTACATATGGGGCTGCATATACCTATGGGGCTGCATATACCTCTGGGGCTGCATATACCTCTGGGGCTGCATATACCTCTGGGGCTGCATATACCTCTGGGGCTGCTGTATACTACCACTGGGGCTGCTGCTGTATACTACCACTGGGGAGGCTGCTGTATACCTCACTGCTGGGGGTTGTATACCTGTGCTGGAGTCCACCCTCGGCTTATACGCGAGTCAATAAGTTTTCCCAGTTTTTGGGGGCAAAAGTAGGGGGGTCGGCTTATACACGGGTCGGCTTATACACGAGTATATACGGTATATCTCTCAGTTATCTACCAACACTGAGAAAATGTTTGAGAGAGTTAATTGGCATTTCATGGTCAAAGCACTGGAAAAATTTGGGTTCATTGAAGGATTAAACTCAGGTAGGTAGGTCTCGACATCATCCTATTCTATTTTAGGAATTGCCAAATAGACTAGTTTTCGGTGATCGTGGACCACCTGAAGAGTTCCTTTCATCTGTATGGCCATCATGTGCTGTACCAGCAGCTGGTTGTTCTTCTACTAACACTATTTAAATATCTTCTGCTGCCAAGTGGCCTTTTGCTGCTGCCAAACGATCTCCATAAGTGCGTTCCCCGCAGCCTCCATCTCTGCAGTATCCCGTACTAGGTGTGCACCAGACTATTCACCCAGGACATACACTGGCACCCAGACAGAACAGCTAAAAAAATCCGCATGGTGAGGTCGGCTTACACCAAAAGGGTGTACAGTTGTGGCATCTGCGACCAGCTGTGCCACAAGGAGGAGACAGGTGGTATCACTGGACATGAGATCACCACAGGGCGGCAGTCATTCCAAAAGTGAAACATAGTGTCAGAAAGCAGCCTATTAATGACGCCCAGCTGTTAGACAAGGCGGGCTGCTCTGCAACAAAATATGGACATGAGATCCAGTGATACCACCTGTCTCCTCCTTGTGGCACGGCTGGTCGCAGATGCCACAATCACCCCCGTGTCAGGGTTGTAGGGGATGGAGCATCGGTGTTGAGAGATATGGGTTGCCTCTGAGGTGGCTGATAGTATCCTGCTAAATGCAATGATATTTGTAAGCGGACAAATTTGGTGAGTTTTTATCAAAAGGGTGGACAGACGTCACAAGAACCGGATGTGACGCAAATAGCATCACACCAGCTATTATGCCCTTTCTGCAGGGCGAGGAGGATTAGGATTAGTTATCACGCTATAATGAGCAAGTCAGGAGGGCTAGAGTCTCACAGGGAACGCCCTGTGAGACTTATTCAGTGTGAAGAAGTCCCTGATATTTAAGTGAATAATAGCGTTTTTCTCAATGTTACTTAACGCTTTTTTTACACAAAAGGACAGCTGCTAATCATCTTTAAGGGTGCAGGGACAGGTATTAATAGAGTTGGGGGTCATTTGGAGGGGTCAGGTTCCCTTTAAGCATCTCTGAAAAACATTCTTCGGATGTGATAATGAGCCATACATCCGTCAGAGATGATTAACTCTGTTTGGATGCACTGAAAACTTCTTGTTAGCTTGGATTCACAGACCCTCCGATGTTTCTGTGACTTAAAATTACCTCTTAATATCGCATCTTAACTGTGGAGATACAGAAGTTCTGAAACCCGCACTGCAGGTAAAATAACGCTGTATTTCTTGAAATCCCATCCACTATTATTGTACTGTTCTACACAGCGTTTTGGATTCAGCGGCAATAGGCTGTGTCCAAAATGCTGCAATTCCTGACTGTGAGTGACTCACCCAGGCAGGGGTACTCAGATCTCGGGCGATGTTTCGGGGTGTTGTCACTGGTGGTCGATGCCCGAGTCTGTGGCCCTGGTAGTCACAGAAAAGTGTTGAAATAAAATAATAAAATAGATTGTTCGTGACGCCACCTGCAGTTTCTGATGATAACACCAGAGCCGCCGTTAGACCTCCGGAGATGATGGTATTGCAGCTAGTTGATTTTTCTCCCTGCAGGTGGAGCAGGATCCCCGGGGCAGAGATGCTGCTGTGCTGGTTGTCATGGTAGTGATGAGCACAGAGAGAGGGGTACTCGGGTAACGGGATATGTTCGTGGCTGTAACGGGGAATCACGGGTGCTCGGTTTCCCGATTCCGTGCCCTGGCTCTCATTGTTGGAGAGGGAAGGGGTATGTAGGGAAAGGTCGTGACGCCACCTGTGGATCCTGGTAACGATGATACAAGACTGCAGGCCTGCCACTGAGGTGATGGGATGCAGCGAAGTGTAGTACTGCTCCCCACAGGTGGAGCTTACCTCAGGGCAGTGATGATGGATGAGGGGATTAGTTGTTCTTACTCCTCTGATGATGCTGAGGCCTTCAGGGTGCTGGCGTGAAAGGAAGGACACCGATTCAACTCCAACATCTTTTACTGGTATCGGCAGATGGTATAGTACACAGTACAGTTCGGTATAATAGGGAGGTAGCTGCAGGTAGCTGCAGGTTCAGGGTGCCCTTATGGTGTCTGTGGATGTTTCCTTCCTAATTGCTTTCAGGGTCTCAGTCCTTTCTACTCTCGCTCTCTTTCCCACCCTTAAGCAGAGCTTCCTCGCCGATCACCTGGCCTGTTACAGATATGTGCGGTTTGTCCCTTTACCGGTACGGACCGGAGCAGTGAGATTTGAACCCTTACGTCACCGGAATCCGGGCCGGTACCCATCGGTGTCTTGAGGTGATTATGGGACCGAGGAGGAGGTACCGTTTTGGTCCAATGGCTCGTCGGTTTATGGTCAGGGATAGACCACTGTCCGCCTCGGCTTCCGTGTTGCCGGTGTTGACCCCAGACGGCTTCCAGCTGGCTCCAACCAGTTCTGGATCATCTCCCCTGTTCAGGGTTCCCCTCTTTAAGAGAGGTGCCCTCCTGTCATAAGCCCTGTCAGGCACGCCCTCTCTGGCTGCCTTCCCAGCACTGTCTCTCTTCTAACTAACTAGAATTCTCACTTACTCCTGGTTTTCTCACTCTAACCTAGGCTCCACCCCCTGGAACTCACTGAATATACAGTCCCACTATCCTAAGGGGCCTAGTGTTGTGTGTTAGTACAGACTCCATAAGTTAAACCCCAAACCCACAATTACGGAGGCACTACACCTGCTATTCAGGGTGCAGTACCTCCCTGTGGTGCCTAGCCATAGGGGCGCCACAGTAGCAGCACTGTAGTTTTACAGGAATAAGAAAAGAGATGCTTTCTTTACTCTGCACTGGTATTTACTGGTCACTTGGTAAATGCAGTTCAACAACAGGTTAACAATCACACAGTCATGGATAGCTGGCCTGGGTAGTGACCAATGAATGGGGTGTCTTTATGTGGCTTACGAGCGTGTCCCTCTAAGCTGTCCTTCCTATGTCCTGTTGTGGTGAAGCCTGTCTGGCTTGAAACCTAGCCTGGCCTCCTGTTCCTGTCCTGCTTTGCTTAAAGTGGGTAAGAACCCTCACCGGATTGCCGCTACCTCTGTGGCTTTATGCAGGTCCTGGCTCTTAGCGTTAGTGATTTTTGCAGGTGGCCCAGAGGCTAAACTCTCCTGGGTCCGACGGGTGTTGGCGGCTCAGAGTTGAACTTGCCCGTACCGCTCCCGGAGCCGGTTCTCCGCTGTGGACTAGGATTCCCCAGACCTGTTACAGTACAGTCTGGCACTGGGTCTCCTCCTTATGCCTGGGTCACCACTCTTTCTGGGTGCCCTTTCTGTGCGTTCCCCTGAAGGGTCCTCCTCAGATGGTCTCGTACTCTCTCTTCTACTCTCCTCTTTGTCTGCCTTCCCGCCTTCCACTACCACTCTTATACCCTTCCCCGGGACCTTGGTAGCAAATCAACCTCCTCTTTCACTGGCCACAAGGATACTGTACACGCTGGTCTGGGTGTATAGCCTTTAGTGGCGCACCAACCACTGGGGCGTCACATTAGCACAGTCTGTCAGGAGATTGCTTATGCTTGTCTCAATTCTTTTCTTTTCTTCTGCTACGCCTGACTTCCAAACTAGAAACTAGCATTGTTACCGAAATCAGTACTGATTATTGGGTGCTGTCTGTAATGCACTTAACACACTCACATACACGGGTAGTGAAATTATTATCAAATATTATGTAAACTATATTGACCAGGAGATCTAGATGTAGTTTGATTGTTTGGTCATCAAAATTGTTAGTCCTTTAGCGTTACCCAGGGTGCACGGACTAACGTTGCACCCTATGTAGTAGGTCGAGGAAAACAGGTTAGGAGCAACCACACTTCACAGGTCCCTGCAAAGACTAAAGACCCTAGCCACACAACTAAAAGTACCACCTCAGACCTGGCACCCTAAAAGTTTACAACTCCTAGCAATTATTCTTAGTTTTGCTCACACCAGATTTCTGTAGCCAAGTTAATACATTTCTTCAGGTGTGTTTCCAGTTTGCCTATACTTCATTGCTTTCCTGCAGATAACTGTTTCCTCACTACAAGGTCAAGGTTAAATACATTGCTGCTATTAACTATTGTCTTGGTGGAAAAACTCTATTATGGTGTTGTCATTAACTATTTCCTTGCTTGCAGATACCAATTTCCTATGCCTCTACTTTTCCTCTGTGTGTTGTACCTGTAAATATTTCATCTGCGATATCTGCTCTGTTTGTCATCAGCTATCCTTTATACACTGCTGTCTTGGTCCTTGGTGACTCATGTATCAGTGCATTGTTGTCCCGAGTTTGATATGCTCACCCAGACCTACAACTTAGTGAACACTTCTCACCAGGTGACCTTATGGCAGATTCCATTTGGGAATAACAATTTTGTGATACAAATTGCATCACAATTCTGGAACATTTAACTAAATACGTCCCTCCACTGTGTGGTTAAAGTTGCCAATAGTGTGTAAGGCAATAATGTTCAGACTGAACTCTTCCCTTTTGTCTTGTATAACAATTTATAAAGTGTACACATATTTCCCTAAGACTTAATTATGTGCAAGTCATATATATACCAAAAATGAAATATGTCTTTGAGATTTTAAATGTCATCTGGATCTAGATTCTTCTCTACCGCAGAGCAATGATCTAAGAGGTCACCTTCTTTTGCCAAGAGTTTTGTTTTGGCTTCCTATGCAGCCATTTCTCTGCTAGACGTGCACTTTAGTAGTGCCTCTATTAAAAAGTACAACAATAGTGTATAGGCTTTTGTATACAAAGAATTGCTGCTCCTTAGAGCAGGTAATAATTCGCATACAAACAAAATGTCCTTGGCACATCTGAATATACAAATAGATGAGACTCCTGTTGAAGTAAGTGCTTTGTGCTTTTAATTTCAGTAGTGGTTGCCAGAATAATTGAAATGCTGAGCCTCCTTCTGTTCTTATTGATAGAATGAATGTAATAATCCTTCTGTCATAGTCCATGTCCTTAGTCCCTAGTCATTGTACAATAACCAAAGGAGTAGAATATGGCCAGACTAAATAGTACTATATCACTTAAAAAATATTTTTAGCTACTGTATCATCAATCAAGACTTTAGTCCTCTTATGCATAAGTTACCTTTGAGATGCCTGCTTTCTTCTTGCTCTTGTATAATTTATACAATATATTTTGATTAATTGCAGATAGGCACTCTTGAGATAAATCAATTCAACGTTTCTTGGGAAATGTGGTCTGCTACCTTTGGAGCCCAAAACGTAGCCCAAAAACATGTATCGCTTTGGAAACAACATTCTGTCTCCTGTACCTAGTATTTTATTACTCTACTACAACTCAAAGACATGGATATATGTCAGCCGTGGGTTGTGATAACATAGACGTTTGGAAATTAGTTGTATAATTTTAGCTTGATGGGCCCCAAAATCTTTAAAGTTGTGAAGGCCACCTTGGTAGGATGGAGAAAATATGTACAATCCCGGGTGGACCTAGGTAGCTATAAGGTACCTTTACATGCCACCACTGAGGTGTAGCAACTGCCTGGCAATCGGGATTTTTGTCACGGTTGCCTTGAAATTGATACGAAGTAGCGGCGTGTAATTGGGGAAAGTGATCGGGTTTCTCGCAGTTGCTCCGGGTGGCGGTTTCTGAGCCTTGTTGTAAAATCAGAGGCAACCCAAATGGTGAATTGCCCTGGTATTGGCGTGTAAACGGGCGATAGGGATGGAATCTGCGTTGCCTAGTGATTTCCCTGGGGCGTGCCACAGCGTGTTTGATTCCGCGCCCCATCAGCGATGATTGGTGGGGGCTACTGTGTTTCCATTGGCTGTCCCTTCACAGGGCGCCATATTTATAGAGCTGTCCATTCACACTCCACAATTGGAATGGCGTCATGTATTAGCCAGCCTTCCTGCGCAGGCTGGCCAATCATGACGCTATTGCATTATCCAATCAGCGTGTTAGCGTCACGGAATACACAACTCTGTCACGCCTATGTTCTAGTGCCGCAGAACATGTACGCCCACATTCCCCTATTGATTGTGGCGTGTGAAGCGGTGTCGGGATTCAACCGGATGTTTCCCGCAGAATCTGTTGGAACTTCCGGGGAACCATGTTCCCTTGGGTTGAGGGCGCGTTTGCGGCGGGTACATACGGCATCAGCAATCGTTAGCAACCATTAAAAACGTGCACGCGCACATACGGTTTATACCGATTGCCAGTGATAGTTGCGGCGTGTAAAGGTACCTATAGGGTTAGTTGTTGTAACCCTAGCGTTGTGGTAGCAAGAAGTTATCACTTATCCACATAGGTGATAAATGATAACTACTAGTTCAGACCGTCACAGATATCCAGGAAGAGGCATTTTTCCCCCTATTTGATTAGTGACTATACACATGCTCAACAGCCAATCAATTCATTTTTTTAGGCCTGAGAGAGATGGCTGTGTACAACACCGGCGTAGCTCCTGTGGAGACTGAATGGAGAAATGGTCTTGCATGTGCACTGCCACACAGATTTAAGGGAAAGGTGCCATAAAAAAAGACATTTTTTCAACAATTGCAGAAATGCAAAGTATTAATGTTTTCATTTGTTTTTCCAATATTATCATTTGTATGCATTACCACTGTTGAAAATGTGGGCTGGATCTGATCGATATGTGTGATGTCTCACCCTTCCGTTTCTGGGTGTTGGCAAATAGATAAGGGACAATGAAGTTCAGGATCAACAGTGCAGAGCCATTTTGTTGGAGACAGAGTGATACTGACACAAAACGGCATGCAAATCCTAATGCCAGCAAACTCAATGAATATCCTAAAGTTTTTGTGCACATATTGCTTTTTTTTTTCTCTTGCTGATTTATACTATGTCAATTCTTGCAGCATTTTTCCACCCCAAATTCATCGAAATAATTCATTAAAAGCACATTGCTTTTTTCTGGCAGGAGATGCAGATTTGTTGCAGAAATTTCTGCAACCAAAGGGTATGTTCACACAGGACGTTTTTTCCTGAAGCAAAACCTGATCTCTTGGCAGTAATAAGCTGTTTTCTGCTGCGTTTTTGCCACAGAAACGCACCTGTTGCATTTTTCCACTCTTCTCTGCTTTCAATGGTTGAAAAAAGCAGCAAAAACACAGAAAGAATTGACATGCTACTTCTTTTCAAAGCGCAGCAAAAACAGTTTTTAATAGCCGCCAGGACAACAAAAGCAGATGGGTCTGTGTGTGCAGGAGATTTCTGGAATCTCATAGGTTTTGCTGGTACTAAAAAAAGCAGATTTTTATTATCATGTGTATCCACTATGTGTGGTGTCTGTAACCCGCCCTGTGGGGGCCGTGGGGTACTCAAAACAGGGCCCTGTTCGGTGTCATTACTGGGGGCTATGTCACGGTGGTGTGACCCGGCCCCTGCCCCCGGAGCGGTCAATCAATAAGAGAACGGGGGATCTGTTTCAGGGATGGGAGTCTAGGAATGATTCTTCTTGGGATCGGTTTACCAGACATCAGGATTCTTGTTTACGTGATGCTACCCGTGGGTTGTGGCTAATAAGGGTTGCCGCTGCTTTACAGTTCCACTGGGGGGGTTGGTAATAATGCATCTTGGTGATGGAGCCCTCCACGGGTAGGGCCAACTTCCCCAGGCCAGCAGATGTTATCAGTGAGTTGGTATTGGTGTTACAGTGCGGCAAGAAAGTCACAGACACAGGGGAGTGCAGTCTCCAGATGTTTACTCACAGCTTTGTTGTTCCCTGTTACAGCAGTCATCACTGTTGCAACAAGCCGAGGAGTGCTGAGTCCTTGAAGATGGAGAAGGGGATCCAGCTAACTCCCGAGTAAGGTGGTGACACAAACCGGTACCCCTTTCTACTGTCCTCTCACGGTCGACTCTTCTTCTGCACTTGCTTTGCCCTCCTACCCTGCGCCTCGCTCACACAGTGCCCCAAGCCAGTGACCGTGGGTCCTTCCTACAGTCACAATGTCATCTGTCCCTGGACCCTATATGGACACCTTTTAAGCGGATGTGCACAGTTTCGTCTGTGGCACTTAAAGACACTGCAGCCTCCGAGTTGCTAGCTGAGCCTAGTTGTTCTCCACTAGTCTGGAGCACGGTACCCATTCTCTGCAGCATGGCCCCTCCACACGGCTACAGTCGCTGTGGATGCTGCCGTCCCCTGGTTGAATTGCCCACTACACGGTCCCCTGGGACCCCTTTTGTCCTCTGGAGCACCCTCGTTCTCTTTCTCTTTCTCTCTCCGGATGTTACCTCTCTACTTGACAGACACTCTGACCCTCATTGGCTCCTTCTGCTCCTGCCAGCCACTCTTCACCAACTAACTCTAGATGTTTCAATCATCTCTTTTATACCGTCCGTCACGTGTCCCACATCACCTACGTGTGTCTTCCCTGACTTCACTACCTCCCGGGTGCTCCCCTAAACCCTGCTCTCCGCCCAACCCCACTACCTGGTTCCTCCCTTCCAGACAGGATTGTAAAACAAATAAATAAAAGCACACACAGGAGGGAAAACTATAAGTTTCGTGGAGTATTACTGGAAAAACTAGTCAAGTTGGTCAGTGACCTGTATAGGCCTGTATAGGCCTAGTGGACAGGGGAGATTGAGCAAATAATGCTTTTAAGGGCCCAAAAAATGTTCATGTGTATTCAGCACATTTGCCAAAACCGGGTTTGATGCCCAAAACCAGTTTACGCAAACATTAGGAGATATGTAGTAATCACTGCTTTTAAGCACCCAAAAATGGTGGAAGTGAATACAGCAAATTTGTTAATCACTGGTTCAATGGACAAAAGGTTGAATATTCAGAAACAGGAGCAGGAGTGTCAGGGATATGTATTGAGCTCAGAGGGCCCTACTCAAGTCAAACAACAAACAGCAAGGAGACCCCAACAGTCTCCATTTTTCAAAGAAATTAGGCACAGCCACCACTTAAGTGGCATCAATTGCCCTGAAGTTTAAATATTGAAATGGGAAGTTTAATGCAGCACATTGAAAAGTACAAAAGCGTTTAGTCTCCCCAGGCTGACACAGGAGTGGCAAAGTCCTTGTGGAATCATGACTTGTTAATTTTGATAAACATTAGTCTGTCTACATTGTCATTGGACAGACGCGTGCGCTTATCCGTCAGCACACTACCAGCAGTGCTGAAGACACATTCAGAGAGAACACTGGCTGCGGGGCACGACAAACTCTCCAAGGCATGAGTAGCAAGCTCAAGCCATTTTTCCAGTTTTGAAGTGCAAAATGCACAAGGGTACAGTTCCACAGTCAAGTCATCGATATTCAGCTGTAGATACTCCTGTACCATCCTCTCTAGGCATTCACTATGTGTCAAACGTATTCTCTCTTCTGGCGTTGCAAAGGATGGTCTTAAAAAAGGTAAAATGATTGTACAAAATTGCTGTTACCAGATAGACTGTTACTGTTAACGTTTGAGTGATGATGACTCAACGTTCCCCGGGTTGGAAAGGTAGGACTGAGATATTCACTATGTGCACCACTAGTGTTTTGGGGAAAAGCAGTAATAAGATTGTGTAAAAGCTTCTGTTGATATTCCTGCATGTGTGCGTCCCTTTCCAGGGCAGGATGCATTTGGCCAAATTCACTCTTGTAGCGGGGATCTAAGGGTATGTGCACACGGTGGGTGGGTTTGTGGCGGTGGCGGCTGGGCGGACCCGCCAGGAAGCTCCGGAGCCGTCCACCGGCTTCCTGGCGGGTATGTGCGGTGGGTGACGGGCGGGTGACGGGCGGGTTAGCGGCGGCGGTGTTGCGGCGGCTGGAAGCAGTACATGATTCTGCTTGCAGCCGCTGCAGAACCGGCCGGATTATAGAACAAGCTCATTCTTTGCTAACCCGCTGGGAACCCAGCGGGTTAGCAACGGATGAGCATGTGTAAACCGCCGCTGTGTGCACAGCGGGTGTCGGTTTACATAGGTTTCAATGTTAATCCAAACGCCGGTTTGGATTAACATAAATTTACATGAAATTTATGTAAACCGACCGGCGGTTTACACACCTAATCCGGCCCTAACCCGACCAGTGCGCACATACCCTAAGAGTGTGGCAACCCAGTAGTCGGCAATACTTCGAATTCTAGTCCGAGGATCATGTTGCAGGTAGTGCAGCAAGAAGGAACTCATGTGTCTTGCGCATCTAGGAGGCCCAAGTCCTTGTTGTGTTGGTGGCGGGGTAATATTCATGCTTGCTTCCTCTGCCCTCTCACCCCAACCTCGCACAACAGAAATGTGATCAAGATCTCCCTCATCTGCTGAGTCTTTCATGTCCATCGCCTGTTCGTCCTCCATTTCTTCCTCGGCTCCTGCACCTTCATCAACAGTTTGGCTGATACCATGCACCCTCGTACCCTGTCCCCCACCCTCCCATGCCAGCTGCCTTGGTGCTGCCGACCTTCTGGACTTTTGAGATCTTGTTATCCCTTCCGTATACGCCTCCTCCTCTACTTCCTCCCCTCCTCTTGGCCCAACACCTGACACCAAATACTGGTTAAATTGTGCTCCAGCATGTAGATGACCGGAATAGACATACTGATAATGCTAAACATCTTCGTAGCCATTTCAAAACTCTTCAGAATGGTGCAGAGGTCCTTGATCTGAGACCACTCCAGCAGATTGATTTGCCACCACCTCTGGATCGCGTTGGCTCAGGCTATATGTCATAACATACTGAACCAGGGCTCGTCACTGCTGAAACATGTGCAGAGTGGAATTCCATCGCGTCGGCACATCGCATTTCAGGCTGCGAACCTAAAGACTTCTGTAGCGTTGAAAGTCGTTGAGCTGCAGGATGCGAATGGCAGAAGTGAGCACACAGCGACCGTGCCCTCTGCAGAAGTGCATCTAGGCCAGGATAGGGGCTAGAAATTGCTGGACAACCAAGTTCAAGACGTGAGCCATACAAGGCACGTGTGTCACCTTGCCCCGTCGAAGGGCCGCGCCCAGGTTTGCAGCATTATCGCACACGGCCTTCCCTGGCTGCAGGTTCAGTAGAGACAACCATTGATTGAACTCGATCTCCATAGCTGACCACACCTCCTTAGCTGTGTGACTCACATCTCCCAAACATTTTAACGTAAAATCTGCCTGAAGGCGTTGAGCCCTGCTGCCAGCAGTTTGAATGCGTGTCACATTACCAGACAGGCTTTGGGCGCAGGTGGAGGACCTAGAAGAGGTGGAGGAGGCAGAAGCGGTGGAGGAACTTCTACATATAGAGGTTTGACGTACAACCCATGGGGACGGCAAGACTTGTACAGCAAAACCCTTCTCCTGCTGTCACCATAGTCACCCAGTGCCCAATCAGTGACATGTAACACCCCTGTCCATGCTTACTCTTCCACGTGTCTGTGGTGAAATGCACCCTGTCATATACAGAGTTTCTCAAGGAAGTGGTGATGTTGTGTGCAACATGCTGGTGTAGCACAGGCACAGCTTTCTTCGAGAAGTAGTGGCGACTGGGCATCTGGTACTGGGTCACTGCAACGGCCATAAGGTCTTGAAAATCCTCTGTATCCACCAGTCAGAAAGGCAGCATTTCCGTAGCCAACAGCGTGAAGATGGTGAAAATCAATCTCTTAGCTTTGGCATGGGTAGGAGGAAATGGTCTTTTACTTGTCCACATCTGAGGGACCTGGGGCTGGCTACTGTGCTGAGACAGAGTTGAGTAGGGTGTCCCAGACAAATTGCTGGACTGTGATGGACGTGCAGGCCGACATACTATGTAGCATTCATAAAAAGGTGGTGCTCTCGATGTCTGACAGTGCTCAACACCAGCAGATGTTTCCACTTCCAAAACAGCTGATGCAGAGGTGTATCCAGGTTTTCTGGCACCCAGGGCAAGAGTTCAGTTTGGCGCCCCCCTCCCCCAGTGTTCTCAGGAGACGTCATGTGATCAATTATCCATATGTGATTCTTACAGGTACAGTAACTGCTAGAACCAGCAAGAGCTTTTTCCCGGCATTGAGGATATTACACGTTGTTAGGAGTGGGCTAAGGCATTTAATGTTATAATTAAAGGGCTTGTTCAAGTTTGAGATGAAAGTCTAGGTGACTGCAGGCCTCCGAATTCTCATGGCACGTGCACTGCACACTTTCAAGATTCTCCCATGTCAATGGTAAGATTGAAGCTCTGGGAAAGGAAGGTGTGTCACAGTCCGCGCTGCCAGGGAATCCGCTCGTGAATAACGCTAGTAGTCGGTGTTCAAATCAATCCTTTTTATTCATCCAACGCGTTTCAACGCCCTCCTGGCGTCTTCCTCAGGGATCCCTGAGGAAGACGCCAGGAGGGCGTTGAAACGCGTTGGATGAATAAAAAGGATTGATTTGAACACCGACTACTAGCGTTATTCACGAGCGGATTCCCTGGCAGCGCGGACTGTGACACACCTTCCTTTCCCAGAGCTTCTATTTTCGTCTACCCGAGTGGAGACCGGTGGAAGTCCAGCAGCAGCCATCAGGACACCTATTCTATCAGGCCTTCCAACCAGTTGTGGGTGACACAACTGGACTAGGTGAGTGGAACCTTTTTCTCACCTGCATTGTTTTAGTGTCGAGTGATAAGGGCACTATTGCGCCTCTTGTCCCCCCCCCTCTCTTTTCTTGTATAATGGTAAGATTGGACAGTCATGTGAACACAAATATGCGAGATATATATACTTCTGGCCACATTCTGACTACACGTGTCCGGCCTTGCATTCCTATGGTTATGTGACCTTCCACTCTCACCACCGGCACCAGACAATCCTGACAGCAGGCAGTGTGCACTCTGCAGTCACATAGAGACACATAGAGTGACTGCAGGCTCCTCACAAGCTTGGGACAACCCCTTTAATGCTTCCAACAAATAAAGACATAGAACCCTTAACTTGTTAGAATGCACAACACTTTGTTAACATAGCCATGTATCAAGAAAGCTTACAAGTTATGGATTGTTAGATGTGTACAGTATCAGAATAATTAACACAAAACTACATCACCAGACCCACTAGAGGTACTGAAATACATCCATATAACCCCCATCAGAACAGAAATACATCATGAGACCCACTAGAGGTACAGAAATGCATACATATAACCCCTATCAGTACAGAAATACAAAGTCAAAACCCTCATCAGTACAGAAATATATCACCAGACCCACCAGAGGTACAGAAACACTATGTCAAAACCTTCATCAGAACAGAAATACATCACCAGACCCACCAGAGGTACAGAAATACATCCATATAACCCACATCAGTACAGAAATTACAACCCTCATCTGTAACAAAATTCATCATCAGAGCCACCATCAGTACATGGTAAAACAATTGTAATGTCAGGTCAGACCCATACACAGTTGTACTGCATGAACCTACAACTCCTACTACATCATTAGCAATGGTTAGGACATACTGGGAGTTGTTGTCACCAGCCGTCAATAAAAGCATACAGGAACCACAGCACTGATGAAAATTAGTCATCATTACAAATAATCATTTACATGCAGGTACCTTATAGATGACCTTGTCTCTGATCGGGGTCGTCTTTCTCTTCTCCATCTTGTCCAGACACCATGATGACTTTTCACATCCACAGCTCGTCTCTGCAGATTTCCATTTTCTCCGGTCTTCAGCCCATCCCGGCACAAAGACCTTAAAAATATCAGAATGATCAACATTCAACATAACTATGTTACTATGTTACTATTTTCCTGAGTAAAAATATCTGCCCCGGAATAAATAATTGCTCCTTCTCACTGTTCCCTACACAAAATATGATTCATACACTGTCCCTCTTCTGGCACATGCCCTCCACACTGCCCCCTCATCACACTGCCCTCTCCTTTCCATACTGGACTCCCTGGTCACACTATCCTCTACATTGTATTTTCCTATGCTACCCACAGATTATACTTTTCTCCCTCATCAAACTCCCCAAACTCGACATACTGTCCCCGTATGCTGCCCAAGGGGTGACACTGGACCTGGTGTGTAAGTTATGGACAATCAGTCGTGCAGCAGAGAGACAATGCATCCTGCACCAGGGGCCTACATACAAATCATGGGGCCCTTTAGTAGAAGTTCTTATTTCCCCCCCAAAAAAAATATTTGTCTTGGTCACATAATATATCTCGCAACTTTGCAGCCCTTACAAAGTAATTTTCCTCCTATTGAAGCCCCTTGATTCCTCATTTGTTACAGCCATAAAGTGTGATGCCAACAAAAGTGCCCCCCAAACACTATATGATCTCCCACAGTGAATTCCTGCGTACATACAGTATGATGACCCTACTGTAAGCCCCTCAACTACACTGGCACAGTGTAATCTCCAACTGTGACACCCATACAGCCCTCCATACAATATAATGGACCTACATACAGTATAAAGGCCCCTACACCTCTTCACGCTGTATAATGGCCCACCAAAAACAACCCTCAAACAGCCCTGCATAAAGTATAAAAGCTCCTTACACCCCTTCAAGTATTATCATGCCCCCCACAGAGCCCTCCATATATTATAATGCATCATCCATAGTACTCCATAGAGAATGATACACCCCATAACCCTCCATATATTATAATGCACTCCCATAGTCCTCCATATAGTATAATAGGCCCCCATAGTTCTCCATATTGTATGGGGCACCCCCATAGTCCTCCATATAGTATAATGCAACCCCACAGTCTTCCATACTTCCATACAGTATAATACACCACCATAATACTCCATATACGCTTAGTACATGCTCACCTATGCTTCGTACACCTCGTACACACATAGCTCTGCTCCATACGCCCTGTACATACACAGCTCCGCTCCATACACCTCGTACACACGCGACTCTGCTTGGTACACCTCATATACACACTCGGCTCCACTCCGTACACCTCGTACACACGTGACTCCGCTCCATACACCTCGTACACACGCGGGTCTGCTCTGTACACGTCGTATACACGCAGCTATGCTCCATACCCTCATACATACACGGTTCTGCTCCGTACACCTCGTACACACGCGGCTCTGCTCCATACACCTCGTACACATGCGGCTCTGCTCCGTACACCTTGTACACACGCGGCTCTGCGCCGTACACCTAGCACACGCTCGGCTCTGCTCCGTACACCTCGTACACACATGGCTCTGCTCTATACACCTCGTACACACTCGGCTCTGCTCTATACACCTCATAAACACTCGGCTCTGCTCTATACACCTCGCACACACGTTGCTCCACTCCGTACACCTCGTACACATGCGGCTCTGCTCCGTACACCTCGTACACTCGGCTCTGCTCCGTACACCTCGTACACACGCGGCTCTGCTCCGTACACCTCGTACACACGCGGCTCTGCTCCGTACACCTCGTACACACGTGGCTCTGCTCCATACACCTCGTACACATGCGGCTCTGCTCCATAAACCTCGTACACACGCGGCTCTGCTCCATAAACCTCGTACACACTCGTCTCTACTCCGTACACCTCGTAAACACACGGCTCTGCTTCGTACACCTAGTGCACACACGGCTCTGCTCCGTACACCTCATACACATTCGGCTGTGCTCCATAAACCTCATACACACGCGGCTCTGGTCCGTACACAAAACTACTAGAAAAAAGCAGCATAAAAAACT
The DNA here is from genome assembly GCA_033576535.1 of Allobates femoralis. NCBI lineage: Eukaryota > Metazoa > Chordata > Amphibia > Anura > Aromobatidae > Allobates > Allobates femoralis. The sequence continues at coordinate 448,971,437 of JARQOC010000004.1, forward strand.
CACCATGTATGCCAAAAGCAGAATCAAAATCTGGTCCGTACACCTCACACACACTCGGCTCTGCTACATCCACACTGTAAATCCATTCTGACTCCACACATAAACTTCACCTCATCCAGCATTATGATGGCCAGCACAGCACAGTCCTGTATATACCGAGGAGCTGATCATGTGATCCCTGACTCCTCCCCTCCATTGACATCATCACAGGTCCTGCCAGCACAGTGTGTGCTTCTGTGTTGTGGAGAAGAAAGCTGGCTTACACTGTGGCGGGGGCGCAACATGCGGGCGTCGGGGAGAGCCTTTGGGTGCTGCAGAAGGAGGCTGAGTGCGCCATCCTTTCCTGCTGCGCCCGGGCAGGTGACTCCCCAGCCCCTCCTATGTATGGCCCTGAGCTGATGACATGTTGTTAGCAGCGCGTTAATCAGCGTGATGTCCACAGCGAGCAACAGAGAATGTTCATTTAACAACATTCATCTCACAACATGAGAATAGGATCAATCTGGTTTCTGGAGAGGGAGAGAGAAATCTGCTGACTTTCAGCTTTCAGCTCCACACTAGAATGTGTGCACAGGGAGCAGGGGGAGATACATCCTGTCTCTGACTGAGGACCTTTTTTTTTTTTTTTTTAACTTTGTTGACATCTGAACAATATGCATGCAGACATAAAATCACATCATATTAAACAAACAATAGTTGTTGCAATACATACAGATCAATATGCATTAGGCCAACACCCCCACTCAACAACTACTTATTCTGTTAGTCCCATAGCAGTTCTCAATCCTTGGAACCTTGGTCGTGGCAATGGCTTGGTCAAAATGTCAGCTACCATCTTATCAGTCTCACAATAAACAAACTGAATTATGCCACGATCTATCAAATCACGTAGATGATATCTGACGTCAATGTGCTTAGTTCTAGCACTGATCTTCTCACTGCATGCAAGTTTAATGCATCCTTGGTTGTCCTTATATATCACCGTTGGCTGAGTTAACGGTTTACCAAGATCATCCATCAGTTGTGTTAGCCAAATGATCTCCTGACTTGCATAGGCTGCGGACACATACTCAGCTTCTGTGGATGACAAAGCAACAGATACTTGTTTTCTACTAGACCAGGAGATTGAACTTTCTCCAAGTTTAAATACGTATCCGCTTGTGGATTTACGATCATGCAGATCACCAGCCCAATCTGCGTAAGCATAGGCGGTGAGTTTTAGATTTCCTGCTGCAGATAATTTTAAATTTACCCCTTGTGTCTCTTTTAAATATCGGAGAACTCTTTTAACGGCGTTCCAGTCGTTTTGGCGCGGTTTCTCCACATATCTGCAAAATATTCCAACTGCTGTTGTAATATCTGGTCGAGTCATAGTCGATATGTATAGAAGTGCCCCCACTGCCTGTCGATATTTCTCATTGTTAGGCAACAGGTCATCTTCTTCCAGTTTCAGGTAGGATGATTGCATTGGTGTGGATGCACCTTTGGCTTCTGTCATTCCAAACTGATTCAAAATTGAATTAATTTTTGCACTTTGATTTAGAAGAAAACTTCCATCTTCCTCTCTCTGGATATGGATTCCTAGATAATATGTTACATTTCCAAGGTCTTTTGTTTCAAAATGCTGGTTCAAAATCTTAGTAATTTTTTCAATTTCGGCTTCTTCTTGATGAACTACAATTATATCATCTACATATAAGAGAATATACATCCACTTTCTCGTATATAGGCATGGATCTGCTTGACCTCTTTTAAATCCTTCTTCCAACAAGACTTTGTTCATTTTGGTGTTCCATTCTCTTGCCGATTGCTTAAGACCATAAAGAGATTTTTGTAGTTTGTTCACCTTCCTTTATATAACCTTCAGGTTGAGTCATGTATAAGTCCTCCTCAATGTCACCATTTAAAAATGCAGTCTTGATATCCAAATGTCTGACAAACATCTTTTGTACAGCAGCTACGACCATCAAGGCTCTAAATGTTTTCTGCTTGGCGACTGGGGAAAAAATAGCATCATAGTCCTCGCCATATTTTTGAGAATATCCTTTTGAGACCAACCTCACTTTAAATCTGTGGACTTTACCTTCAGAGTCATATTTGGTTTTAAATACACACTTGCACTTGATTGCCTTTTTACCCTGTGGCAACTCAGTGACTTTCAAAGTTTGAAGTTGATGAAGCGAGTTCATTTCTTCATTAGCGGCATTGATACACTTGGTTCTTTCATGAGCAGGCAGTTTTTGCATTTCATCCCATGACTGTGGCTCTGACTCGGGTAGTGTCTTGACAATGTAGGATAGACGATTAGCTGGTATTCCTTTGTGTGATCTTGACGATCGTCTGATTTCAGGTTCACTTAGGCTTTTTGTTGTTCCTTCAGTGGTTGAAGAATCTAGCCAGACTTCTACATTCTCCCTTTCGTTGTCTTGTGATTGTGACTGAGATTGTTGTTGTTGCTTCATCTGGACTACTTGCATAATATCACAAAACTTGGGTGACACAAAATTTTCATCAATCACTACATCTTTGCTTATTGTGACCTTGTTTGTCTCTGGGTGTAGAATTCTATAACCTTTCTGGGTTTCACTGTAAGCTACCAGAATGCCTTCCTTAGCGTGAGATTCCCACTTAGTTCGTTTTTCTTTGGGAATGTATGCAAATGCTTTGCTTCTGAAAATCCTTATGTGCTGTAGTTTTGGCTTTGCATTATTCCATTGCTCAAATGGAGTTTTCTCTGTCGCTTTACCTGGTAGTCTGTTCTGAAGATAGCAAGCCATCATAATAGCTTTGCCCTAATATTCTGTAGGCAGATTTGCATCAAATAACATACACCTTCCGCTTTCACAGAGTGTTCGGTTCCTTCTTTCTGCTACACCATTTTGCTCAGGGTTGTATGGTACAGTAGTCTGAAATATGATTCCATTTCTCCTTAAAATGCTCTGTGTCTCATTACTTGTATATTCAGTCCCATTACCTGCACGTATAATTTTTGGCATTCTCCCAAACTTGTTATATACTTCAGCTAGATATATTTCAAGTTTCTCTGGAACTTCATTTTTGCTGTGAAGTAGATAGACAACTGTGTATCTTGAATTGTCATCAATGAATGTAAGAAAATATCTCTTCTTTCCAGGGGTCTGGACCACAGATATCTGTGTGTATTAAATCTAGTGGTTGTTCTGTTCTTGTAGTACTTTTCTTAGGAAAGGCCTTTCTGGACATTTTCCCTTTGATACAGCTGGTACACCTCATTGTCTGGTTACATGGATCAATTGTAATATCATCAGCTAAGTGTTCTTGAAATAACTTTCTTATTGCTTCTGGGTCTCTGTGTGCAAGCCGTCTGTGCCATACATGAATACAGTTCTTGTGCATTTCTTGCTTAGCTGTGTATACACACTCTTTACATTTCAACTGATACAGCTCAACTTTGATTTTTCCTTTTGCTAGTGTGTGACCCTCCTTTGAGATGATGCAGCTATCGTGCTTAAACGTAACTTCATTCCTTTGTTTTGTAAGCTTTTTCACGGATAATAGATTACTTTCAAGACTAGGCACATATAGCACATCCTTCACAGGAATCCTTCTGCTTTGCGTTGCAGAGATGTTACAATCAATATAACCATCTCCTATGCCTTCTGAGTTCATACACTGACCATTCGCCATTATCACTTTCTCTGACTTGCTTTGGTTAAGCTTAGTAAAGAAGTCTCTGTCATTGGTCATGTGACTGGTTGCACCAGAATCTATACACAACGCATGCTTTGATTTAAATGCATTGACTAATGTGAATTGCAGCCTCAGTATCTACAGAATCATTATTTTCAAATACAGCACTCTTAACTCTTTGTTGACTGTTTTGCTTTTTCAGCTGATTAATTTTAGCTTTCCAGATTCTGCATTCAGCTTTTAAATGACCTGGCTTCTTGCATACAAAACATTCACGTGTTTCTTTAGGATGGTTTCTACTGGTGGGCACATCCTGTGTTTGTAAAGCAGTTTCCTTGTTGCATACTTTGCTGCTCACACTTTCTGCCTTTCTCTTTATTCATCTACAAGCTTTCCTCTGACGTACTCCAATGTAAGCTCATCATCTGGACGTGCATCTAGTGCAGTTACAAGCATGTCATAGCTTTCTGGGAGACCACTAAGTAGTAGTGCTGCTACATGGAAGTCCTTCATATCTTCCCCAATGCCCCGCAGGTGCTCTACGGTCTCTAGAGTGCTTCTAATGTAGTCCTGCATGTCCTGGTCACTGTGTAGCTTAGACTGATATAGCTTTCTCATTAGATAGAGTTTGTTACTTAGATTTATCCTCTCATGTACTTTCTGCAGCTGCTCCCACATTTCCTTTGCAGATTCACACTTACACACATGCACGATCTGATCATCCTCTATGCTGAGTGATATGGTGCTCTGTGCTTTCTGATCCATTTCTAGCCAGTCCTGTGGTACTGAGTCAGGCTTGGGCTCCTGAGTGTATTTCCACGTACCTTCTCTTATCAGCAGCATCTTCACCTTGAATTTCCAGGATTGGTAGTTCTGGTTATTCAGGCTTGGCACTGTAAACTTTGCTGAGCTGCTGGTAGTGGCCATCTTTACTTCTTCTCAGTCTGCTGTTGTCTTTGTATCTCTGTGCTCTGGAGGTTTGGGACTTCTGTGACTCCTGGGCCCATAACCTGTTAGCAGCGCGTTGATCAGCGTGATGTCCACAGCGAGCAACAGAGAATGTTCATTTATTGAGAATTAACAACATCCAGCTTACAACATGAGAATAGGATCAATCTGGTTTCTGGAGAGGGAGAGAGAAATCTGCTGTGACTTTCAGCTTTCAGCTCCACACTAGAATGTGTGCACAAGGAGCAGGGGGAGGTACCTCCTGTCTCTGACTGAGGACCTTCTTTTTTTTTTTTTTTTTTTTTTTTAACTTTGCTGACATCTGAACAATATGCATGCAGACATAAAATCACATCATATTAAACAAACAATAGTTGTTGCAATACATACAGATCAATATGCATTAGGCCAACACATGTCAATCACACTGGCTCTTTTGGGTAAATAGGTTGAAGTTCTGTGGCCAAAAGCCTGTGTGACAGCTGTCCCCATAGTCACATAGGATGAAGAAGCCACAGATGCACTTGGTGGGCCAGACGGTAGTTGGTGAGGCCCGCTAGGCCGCATTGTAGCGCAATGAATTTCCAACTGTGACTAATGCTTCATGCCAATGTGACGGTTCATGCATGAAGTACTCAAACTATTGATTTTTTGGCCTCTACTCTGATTTTGTTTACAAAATTAGCAGATAACATGAGTTGGTCATCCTTTGCGATCTGAAAAAAGACCCAGGCAAGGCTTAGCGCCCATGCGACCTGCAGAGCTACCACGGCTTCTGCACAGAGGCAGAGTTGTGGCTGAGGACGCAGATGTTTACATGCTTCCAGGACTCCATCTCTGTCCAGGAAGCTGCAACCTAGCCTCGTCACTAGCATCCTCCTCCACCTCCTCTGGTGAGCTCATCAACTGCCTGCCTGTGGGTTGACAGTAAGTGGGATCTCCAACCTCATCATCACCCTGAGTGTTCTCACACTCATCGTCCTCAGAGCCAACCTCTTCCTGCCCTGAATACAAAGTCAAGTTGTAATTCCAATCATTTATCAGAGTCTCAACATCATCTGCCTCATTGTCTCCACGAATAGGGGTTACAATTTTGGAATGAGGGTCTACATTTTGCTCGGACCCTTCTTCATCTGGACCTGGATCCGACTCACAAAGATTTTGGGCATCAGTGCACATTATTTCCTCGTCTTGACTTAATGAAGCTATGGAGAAGACCTCTGATTCCCAGGCTATAGTATGAGTGAACAGCTCTGCAGACTCCCCCATCTGTGTTAACTCATAGTCAGTAGGGTGACTGGAGACTTGTGAGCTCTGAAGAAGCAAGTGCGATTGGGGTGACACCTCTGAGGACTGGAGTGTTTGTGATGTTGAAGTTGAGGGTGAGGACAGTCCATTTGATGAAGCGCTCGATCTCCATTGCAGCACCTGCTCTTTTTGGGCCTCATCTACAAGTCTTAGCGATGCTCTGCTGCATAAGAAAGTGATGATAACAGATCGTCCATGAAAAGAAGTACACAATTTAGTTTGGCTTGAAGACTGTATTTGCTCAGCAGATGTTTTTGTTACTTTAGCACCAACCCCACGGACACAAAGATTTGTGCCCTTTCCAACACGACTATTCCACTTTCCACCATCAGCAGACCTTTTACCACTCATATTTAAAGGTAACTAATTGGCAACTCTGTTGTTGTTGGCACAAAAAACTATGGATGTAAAACTAGCAGAGCTAAGTGGCCAAACAGTAGTACTAACCTAAATAGATTTTGGTAAGTAGGTTTGGGCAGATGCAATACAAAAGTGTTTTCTGCACTGTGTGGTGGTCGATTTCAACAGAACACTGGACCACAGCTACCTATCCAAATACTGCTACTAGCCAAAAAGGATTTGCTTGGCTAGATGCAGTAAAAAAAAAGGCTAGTAAACACAGGAGGTGTAGCTTTCTTCACAACAGTGCTACACCAGTGCCTGGAACACACTGCTACTAGCCAAAAAGGATTTGCTTGGCTATATTTGGTCAGATGCAGTAAAAACGCTTGCACTGCACTGGAACATACCTGCCAGGCACACAGTGCTATTAAGCCCTAAAAAGGGCTGTTCTTGGAAGTAGTCCCTAAACTTACTATCTCTCTATCTAACTTGGAATGTAATCACTATCTATGCTTGTAACGCACACAGCAGCAGCGACGGTGGCATCTGACACTGAGCTCCAATACTGATAAAATGGCGAGGAGGGAAAATGGACAGTTCTTATATGGCAAGGACATGTGACATACCCAGCCAATGACACAAGCCCTTGTGTGCAAAAAGTGCACTATGCTCTATGTGTGCTCATAGGCTGACAAACTGGACCACCCACAGTAAGTGCGGGAAGGAAAAAAAAATGGAGATGTGCATTATTTGACCACTGACCTCTCCCCAGCCCCACCCTCCCACCCACTATTCCTAGACACTGAAACTCATAATAACGTTGAACACAAGCATCACTGTGAAAAGTCATTAATGCTTTTGATCAACAAACCGTTATCGAACATAACCTCGAATTACCAAATTTTTAGCAAATTGTACGCATTCGTAGAAAGACTCGAACATAGCCCCAAACAGGTTGAATTTGAAATTGTCGAACTTGTTCGATCGAACATCGCTCATCTCTAGTCCAGGCTATTTTGTGGGCACCGGGTCTGTGGCTAATCTTACAGCTGAGACTCGGCACTCACTGCCAGGAGCGGTGCCTCACAGCTTCTGACAGATTAACTCCCTAAATGCTATGATTAATAGCGATCACAGCATTTAGGAGGCAAGAAAAGGTATCACCCTCCTCTCCCAAGCAATCAGATCCCTGTGACATGGTCATGGGGACCCAATCAATGCTATGATAAGCCGGGGTCATCACCTAACTACAGAAAGCCTTGCACACCATGCTAGATGCATGGTGAACAAAGCAAAGTGTCAGAGTTGCTTGAAGCTCTGACAGATATAATCCACTACAAAGCTGGTGCATTGTAGTGGATTATATTCATGTTTGAACGTTACTGTGGGTCATGGAGAGTTTTTTGGGGATAACAAACCTTGGTAGATGAGGGATGTATTTGTGTTCTTTTTCCAAATAAAAGATTTTTCTTGGTGTGGTGTATTATTTACTAGTTACTAAGAGGTTCATAATGGCCAGGTCTAACATTGGCCCTAAATTATGAACCTCAGGCTTAGTGCCAGCTAGAAATACATAGCTGACATTTATCCCTTAATACCCAAGTTGCCAACCACACAGGGCAGCTGAAAGAGTCGGGTAGAGCGTCGGAAAATGGCACTTCTATGAATGCACCATTTTCTGGGGCAGCTATGGGCTGCAATTCATAGGGATGGGGGCCAACACTTGGGCCTACCCATGCTGAGGATTCCAGTCTGTAGCTGCCTAGTTTTACTTGGCTGGAAAACAAAATGCGGCGAAGCCCCACATCATTTTTTTTTAAAATTATTTAAAGAAATAAAAAAAAGAGCTCCCTTGTATTTTTGATTACCAGCCAGGGGAAACTAGGCAGCTGGGGGTGGATGGCAACCCATACCTATCTGCTGTGCCTGGGCTGTTGACCAAAAATACAGTGAAGCCCCAGATTACATTATGACTAGAGATGAGTGAACTTTCCCCGAATATGTTTACTAATTTCAAATTCGGCACGAACATTGCAGATTCGGGATCGGAAGTCTTCGGGAATCACATCGGTGAATGTATGGGGAAAAAGTTTAAAATTTAAACTGGTCCTAAAACTTTACCTGTTTGTTTGAGGTTAAAATGCTCGCTGGAAGACCAGTTGGCCGGGAACATCACCTAACCTTACGGTTAAGAGTCTTCCTTCGGGTTTACCAGCTTGTATCAAGCTGTAGAATTTTTTTGAGCTTTAAATTAATTTTTTAAGCTTCCTGGAGTTTCCAGGTGTTTTGTCAACTGTAGGGTGTGAATTTTGGAAACAATGCCAGATGTGACTGCTGTGAAGTCCAGGAAGCTTACAATGTCCTTAAAACATCCATTTAGGAGACCTTAACATTTTTTAGGGCATTTTTTTTAAAAAAAATTTTGGAGAGCAAACCTTTATTATTGCAGAGAATCAGCATAATGGGAGGCCATATCTTCTGCACTTATGTGATAGCAATTCATATAAAAATAGCATATGGCCATTAAATGCTGCACACACATTCTTATAGGTCTGTTCATGTTAACACTCAAAAAACATCATACTATGAATATTGCTTCTTGAAAATATGCAATCACGATCTCATATCATTCCATGTGTTTACTATAAAGATTTTTGGCAAGTGCACAACTGTGTTTATATGTATAATTCTTATTGAAGTTGTCCTTGCATTGCTGAAGTGCACTGCTCACTAGCTTTAATCATCAGTATTTCAGATGAATTGGTGAATTGGTGACCTGAATAAAGTTATTTGTTTTCATCATTATGTCTCCTACAAATATGTCAGTCTTCAATAATCTTTGCACCTAGTGCTCGCACCACTCAGTTATTACCTTGTGGCATGAGGAATTGGATGTGTGAGTAATGTTACTTCTTCAGCCCACCACCTGAAAGTGTTAATGAGGGAAGCTAGAAAGCAAGGTTGTGCAAACAGTAATATTATAGTGATTAATCGTGTCTGACGCAGTCCTGGCAGTGGAAGAGGCAGGCCCCTAGGAAAAGAAAAAGTATCACTTCAGAGTTCAGCACCTCATCACCCTTTTATCAGTGCAGTCCAAACCATCTACTTTATGCTACACTGTGATTCATTTGCTACCGTGTGCTAGCATTACACAGTTTGGCAATAGATGCCCCGCAAGACATGCCTGCCCTTGAGGAGGTAATCTACATCACTACTCCAGGAGCAGAGGGTGCATCAGCACCAGACCCACAGGTAGCATCTCACGGACGACAACATGGACACATATGTGCCCTGAAGCTACCCAGATTGGGCCTCCTCTGCAGCGAGGTGCGGATACAGTGTTGAACTCCAAAACTAGAGGAGGACCTAAGCTCACAGTCAGGAGGTGACTCATCCCCCATGCCATCTTGGAGCACTGTCACTACAGAGGACTATGCAGCATGCCAGGCTGTATCCCAACTGCAGCCTGTGCCACAGTTCTTTGATCACCAATACCACCAGGACCAGGAGTATGATGTAGAGCCCGAGTAGGAGGCCACGGAGGTGGCTGAGGGGGAGGAAGCCAAGGTAAAAGAGGCAGAAAATGCAGTTTTCCGCCAGAGACCTTCGACTGGATCAATGCCATGTGGGGACCCCTACCCCCTCCAAGCAACTATGCAGTATGGCATGAACCACCCCATCCTGTCTCCTTTATTGAGGAGATTCAGTTTGTGAATGCCATCACCCTGGGAGTGGTTGCATGTACCCAAGGCAAGGTGGTGGCATTCTTGCAAAATAGGGGGTTTGGCTTCCTAGTGGAACAAGGTACTTGGTAGAGATGAACATAGCAGATTTGGTTCAGGTTTGGCACACTCAAATAATTTCCCAAAAAGTCGGCAAACGCAGATTTGTTCGGTGAGTGACCGGATTATAAAAAGCATTACTGCGTTTAAGTGATGCTTTTTTTCTACCTTCTGATGGTTTAGGTAGTGGGCAGGACATGTTTGATGAGGGGAGGGGGTGTGAAGAGGTCAGAGTAGCATTGGACTCCATTTTTTTGCTCAGCATTTTCTGTGTAGATGTTACTGGTCTGCAGCCATTGAGGGTGCATAAAACATCCAAGCCTGAAGACACAAGGGCTTGTGTCATTGGCTGGCTTCTTTCATTGGCTGCTAAATTCACATGTCCCTAGTAATATAATAAGCAGCTATTTGCCGTCATCACCATTTTCAGGGTATTACTGCTGGGGATAGTGCTGTTGCCGCTCCATGTTGCTGTGTCCATGTTACACAATTAGATAGCCGGCTACTCCATCGCTTTTAGTTAGAATAGGAGGTCAAAAGGGTCCATCCGGACATAGCCATTTTGTACTGAAAACAAGTGTAATACCTAAACCTGTATGCTTTGCCAAAGCCGCGTTTTTTGCATACAGATTGCCAAATCCTTCAGTTTCTCCTAAAAGGTTCTGTTTGGCCTGTAACCTGTGAATCTCAAATCCTTCAGTTTCCCCTAAAAATGCACTTTTTTGCCTGTAACCTGTGATTCTCAAATCCTTCCGTTTTCCTTATAAAGGCTCTGTTTGGCCTGTAACCTGGGAATCTCAAATTCTTCAATTTCCCCTAAAAAGGCACTTTTTTGCCTGTAACATGTGAATCTGAAATCCCTCAGTTCCCATAAAAAAGCTGTTTGGCCTCTAAACCTGTGATTCTTAAATCTTTCCTTTTCCCTTAAAAAAGGCTCTATTTGGCCTCAAACAAGTGCTTTCCAAATCTGTGTGCATAAAAGATGAGTGGGAAATCCTGAGTCCCTGGTGGAAAGGGGAAGGGGAAAAAGGTTGTTGGAAAGGGGAGTAGACTTGGTGTTGGAGGTGTACATGGAGTAGGTGCTACTGGTAATGTTACTGAAAGCTTCAGTAATCAAACATTGGCTTGCCGCTGTATGCCAAGCACATAGATAATTTCTGTTACTAGACAGCCTTCTCCAGTCTCTTTGTTTGCCAGCAGCAGAGCATTACAAGTTGTGTATGAGGCCCAGCTTTTACTACAGTTGATGAAAACTTCTGCATCAAGTGGCCTGTCCTTTTTCTTCCTCCACCTCATCTTCTCAAACAGTACAGTCCTCAGAGGTAGTGCCCCAATTACCCATGTGTCATCCCATGTCACAACAAGTCTCCAACCACGCAACAGATTGGCGCTTCTGCAGATATGATTACACATTCTATTCCATGGTCATAAGAGGTCTGCACCAAACATACTTCAGAGGATGAAAGATCTGCATTGATGCCCAAAATCTTTTGGAGTTGGATCCGAGGATGGAGGAAGTATGGACCCAGCAGAATCCAGACCCTCTTCACGAGATGTTAACACCTGGCAGTGGAGGTGATGATGATCAGATTCAGATACCTGAGGAACACCTGCATTGTAATGTGCATTCAGAGCAGGAAGTGGAGGAGGCTGACTCTCATGGTGAGAGTGGGACAACAGAGATGATGATGAGGTTCTAGATCCAGCTTGGAATGAACTCAGAATAATGCAGCTGAATAGATCAACAGAGGAGGAGGGGGAGAAGGAAGATGAGGAGGTTTGGTTGTGGGTTCCCACACAGAGACTGACAGCTGCAAGCATGACAAGTGCTGCATTCTCAACCACAACTCTGTCTCTGGACAGCAGAGTTTGCAGTTCTGCTGTTGTCTGAGATGGCAAGAGTTGCCTACTCTGGGCCTTTTTTCACACCGCAAAAGATGACCCAACTCATATAATTTGCAATCTTTGTACCCAAAATTGAGCTGGACAAAAACCACCACAATTTCACTACTTCATAAATGAAATATGAAATGCCACATGGGCCAACAGCATACGGTATGTTACTCTGGGAAAAATATAGCGGTAAAACTGTTCCTAGCAGGCCTCACCAAACACCACCACATCAAATGCATTTGCTGCTTCTTCCTCCTCCATCAGCATACAAATTGTTTTCCTATTGGTGTCCGACCACAGGACCTCCACTTGTTTACAGTGAGGGCAAATGACAGAACCCTCAGCTGTTATGGAAGTGGATATTCCTGCTGGTTTTGACCGATCCCTGACACAGAGCACATCACTTGTTTGTCAAACCACCATAACATCTGGGCCTGCACGTCCTTCACAGTGCAGCAGTTTGTTGGGTACACCCTACTCCACCCCCTCTCAGTCCTCGGTCCCACACTTGTAGTCAAGGAAAAGATAACTTTCTCCTACTCATCCCAAAGTAAAGAGCTTAAACTTCACCATCTCCTATTTATTGGCTATGGAAATGCTGGCTTTCTGCCTGGGGGATTTCCGAAAGCTGATGGACGATGCAGCTCATCAGTATCAGTTCCCCAGTCGTCACTATGTCTCAAAGCAAGCTGAGCCTGTGCTACAGCAGAATGCTGCAGACTACATCACTGATACCTTGAGAAACTCTGTATGACAGGGTGTATATCACCAATCACACCAGGATGAGCAAACATGGCATTACATCTCCCTCACTGGCCTCTGGGACTCTGGTGGCTGAGGGACCAGGCAGGGAAGGGGCTACTCTCCAAGTCCTGAAATCCCCATGACTTTTGTGACAAATTTCTGCCTGTACCTCTTCATCTGTCACGCTTCCGTGGAAAGGCACCCTAGAGTGGACCCACTGGGCCGTGGTACCAAACTCCCCTGGGTGAGCTGGTCCTAATTTAACCAACCCCTATACATGGATTGTCAGGGGCAAGCCCAGAGGTCTAAATACCACAGCTGCTAGCACCAGGGGGGGCAGCCCGTAAGGTTAGCCTATGCTACGGGAGAGCTAAGGATTCCGGGATACAGACTACAAGGAAGGCCTGACCAACAGTCAGCAAGGCAGAAGCAAACTGACTTAATAATCTGGCACCTCCCATCAGTGGCGGTGGCCTGATATACCATAGGCAGAGCAGCTATTGGTCGAGGGGAGTGTCAGGTTGGACCGTGCCGGCCCCTAGAATCACAGGGGAGGAGTGCACCTAGTGCGCCGCTGATTGGTCACATGAATACGACCATTGTAATGTGCTCATATGTGAGCCCGGTGGTCAGCTGACAGGAAGGGAACCCGGCGACGGCTCAGAGATACAGTATGCCTGGACACTGGATGCCCGGTCGGCAGAGGGGCAGAGGATGCCGACCCGGGAGAGGTGAGCTGGGGAGTGGGGCCAGGGGACCTAACATCATCTACTGATTCTGTAATGTTGTTATATCTTCTGTAGTTTACTTGTTGTCTTCCCTGTTTGCTTTTTCTGCCTAGTAACAGTGATGTAAGATAGAGGAGGAGCTGTAGCAGGAAAAGGGGGAGCTGGGAAAGGGAAGAGACTCATTAAAGTATGGCTCCTCGACTGAGCAGTTCAGTGTATCTGTGTGTGCTTCTGGATTCATCCTCATCTGCACTACAACACTACAGATTCTGCCTTGTCCACCTCCTCTAAGGCCTCAAGCTCTGCCCTTGACCTCTCCCTTAATCTTGAATTCAGACAGAATCCACCCGAATGGCTCTCCACCGTTAGGCAATGTTTAATTTAAAATGCCTTGAAGATGTGAGTTGCACAACTGAAGAGTTATGGACAGCTATGCAGGCCAAGTTTAAGCCATGACTATCGCCGCTTAACCTGGAACCAGGGAAGACCGTGTGCAATAATGGTGCAAACCTGGTGGCGGCCCTATGCTGGGGCAAACTTACACACATATCTTGCATAGCTCATATCTTCAACCTGGTTGTCCAGCAATTCCTAGGTCACTATCCAGGTGTTGATGAGTTGTTGCACAAGGCACGGTCACTGTGTGCTCTCTGTAACTGTTCACGCGCCAAGGCTCATCGACTAGCATCGCTACAGAGCTCTTTCTAGACAACCAGTTAACCATTTGATATGCGATGTGCTGACACAAAGGAATTCCATTCTACACATGCTGCAGTGACTGTAGTAGCAGCGACAAGCCCTGGCACAGTATGTAATGATGAGTGCAATGAGTCAAAGCAAGCCAAATGTTGTGCAAATGACACTTGCAGAGTGGGCACATATCAAGGACCTCTGCACCCTTCTGTACAGTTTTAAAATGGCTGCTAAGATGGTTAGCACTGATGTTGCCGTCATCAGCATGACTATACTGCTCATCTACATGCTGGAGCAAACTTTGAAAAGTCTGCAGTATGAGGTGGTGGCACCACAAGAAGAGGAGGAGGAAGAAGAGGAGGATGTGAAAAGGAGATCAATATTTCTAAGGTCTGGACTATCGTCACACAGACGGGTAGCATGTCAGTGTGGAGTAGAGCAACAGAGGAGCTCATGGTACCAGACAAATTGGTGGTGAAGGTGCAGAAGCCGAAGAACAAATGGAGAAGGATGAGGATGAAGACATGATGGGCATAGAAAAGTCAGGAGTTGACAAAGAAATTATTCTCCTTTCTGTTGTCCGAGGTTGGCGGGAGAGAACAGAGAAAGCAAGCGAGAATGTTACCCTGCCGCCACAAACACAACAAGTATTAGGATGCATCAGACACATGAGCCCCTTCTTGCTGCACTTCTTGCTGCACTATCTGCAACATGATGACTGTATTGTTAGTATTCAAATTAGCAATGACTACTGGGTTGCCACACGGTTGGATCCGCGGTACAGGAGTAAATTTAGCCAGATACTTCCCACCCTGGACAGGGTCACGTGCATGCTGAAGTATCAAAAAAAGCTGGTAGACAAGCTTAGGACTAGTTTTCCCTAACACTTCATTGAGGGACATGTGGCACCCCAGGGGTTAAGTTCCACAGAAGCAACATCATGGGTTTACTCCCCACACAACACTGGACACTGCAATAGCACCTCTAGGCCAGAAGGGGGAGCTCAAGCAGCTCCCTTATATATTCTGGTGTCAAGAGGAAGTGGGGAAGAGCAGAGTGGCAGTGACAGTTAGTCATTTGGAGTTAGTTCAGATCCTGGGAGGACTGAGGAAGAAAGATTGGTGGTATAAAGTGGCTGCCTTAGGCCTCTCCACAGCCTGCTACCCACTTCCAGGCCTAGCCAGGGTCTGAGGGAAGGAGTAAGAGAAACAGGAGAACACATCTGGGAGACTGAGTTACTTCATAACTCGCCCCGGAGGAGCACACAGACCGGATACCGGATCCGAAACTGTGACTGACACATGCAGCACAGTAAACACCGGACTAGTGGAGGTTATACATCTACACTGTACCTCAGTGAAGCAACACGGCAGGGTCAGAAATACAGAGTAAAGACTCAAGTTGCCTAGCAAAGGGGGTACCTGTGAGGAGAGACAGGCCAGCAGCCTAGCTGAAGCGGCAGCAGGGCCACACACAGCGCAGGAAAGGAAAACTGAGGACCCGGACAGGGTAGGAGCAACTCGGCCCCGGTACAGACTCCGTGGACAGTACTCTGCTAACAACATCATCTGCAGTAAAGACGTGGAAAACTACAAAACCGTGAGTTTGTGTGATCCTTGTGCTCAAATCCTGCGTTCCCTGACAAGCAGCTATCATGTCTACTACTACCCCTATTCTGCAATATCCATAGCACCATCTATAGACTGTTACTATCTCTGCCCCGGGGAACCAAGCTCTACCTGCGGAGAGCCATTACATCCCCAGCTGCCAAACATCATCCCCGGAGGTTCTGCAGCAGCGGTGGTCACCCTGACCACAACGCCTGGGTGGCATCACAACAAACTCCCCTGTAAATATTCCCCCATTACTTGCGGAATCCGGGACACGGTCCGGACTAAGACCGCCGTGATATCCCCAGCAGTACCCCAGTCCGGTACCGGGTACCCCGTCCCAGTGGGCTCCACAGACACAGTTCGCATCGCAGATCTATACTTACAACTCGAGTTACACCAGTTTCCTGATGCTTGTCCCTAATTTGAGCTGTGTTTGGCAGCTTTTGGGCTCCTTTGAAGATGTTTACTGGACCCTTGATTCTGCTTCCCATTGTTTTCAATGAGGTTCGGATGTTTGGCAAACTGTTCATCGAACTTGCTCATCAAACATTGCCTGTTCAGCGAACCAAACCGAATTTGAACTTCCAAAGTTTTGCTCATCTCTAGTACTTGGCATTGGTGCTAAATCAACTGATCCACCTTGTTGCACGACATCTTCCTAAAAGACTGCACATCATTTTTGCCAGGGAAGAGGTCACCTTCATGAAGGTGTGGAGCGGAAAGGGTTGGTTTGCAATTGGCGTATGTCAGGTTGTCACCACCACTGAATTTGAGAAGTGGCAGTAGGAGGCTGACTGGAAGAGAATGTGTTGTTGGGTGGAGAACAAAGGACTGTGGCTTTTTCAGCAGTCTCTATACGGCAGTATCAAAGCATCTGTTTGCATAAACTCTCTTGGTTAGATAGTCAGCTACACCCAAACCCACAGGGCATGTCAGTGTTGCTCCTTTCTTTCCTAGAGGTGGAGGTCATCCCCATAGTTCCTCCATCTTCTCCAGCAGTGGCTATGATGCAGTGTCCTGGGGCGCAGGTGGTGGCGGAGACTGCCCCTGCAGGAGTAGCCCCTGCTACCCCCTGAAACTGTCTAGCAGCAGAGTACCAACACCAACAGCGACCTTCAGCCTAGGCAACTATGTTTAATCACTTGATTTTTAACAGACAGAATGTAATCTACATTGATCAACATTAGAACAGTGTTTTCCAAAATAACAAAAGTTTATCAACTTAAAACCTTTATTTTACACAAAACATGATGATCATACATAGAGAACAGCAATGAATGAGAAAGATTAAAACTAAATTTGTGAAGGTTGCAACAGTCACCAATCAGTAGGAAGTGTACAGGCCTTTGCTTTGAATGACTTCAGCACGCCTGCAGCCACAGGACATCACTAGTCTCTCACACTGCTCTGTTGTGAATTTGGTCCACGCTTCTTCCAGTATCTTCCACAGTTCTGTGACTGCTGAGGGTTTCTTTGCCATAACTTTGTCACCAAGGATTTCCAGATTTCCTATTACATTTAGATAAGGACTCTGGGCTGGCCATTTCATTGTTCCAATGTTTTCTGTTTCAAGCAACTGCTCTACCAATTTTACTGTGCGACAGGGGGCATTGTCCTGCATGAAAATTGCAAGCTGATTGAGCGCTGAACGCAAGTGAGGAACCTCTTGTCCTTGAAGAAGGTTCTGATACACACTTGCATTCACTCTGCTGTATGGGAGGTCCAACCCCTGCAGCAGAAACCATGACACTTCTTCCCTCACCTTTGACTGACTTTACACACTTTGGGCTCTGTGTTTCACCAGTTTTTTGACAAACATCATGTTTCCTATCAGACCCAAATAAATTAAACTTACTTTCATTACTAAAATGAACTGTGGACCACTTCTCTTCTATCCACACAACATGCTCCACTTCAAAGGTGAGTCTAGCCTTTTGGTTCTTTCTGCTAATGAGAGATTTGGTCACTGAAGAGTGGGTTTTCAGTCCAAATACTCTTAAATGTTGTGACACTGTATGATGAGACAGATTCTTACTAGAGATGAGCGAACTTTTCTCGAACATGTTAACCAATTTCAAATTCAGCAACAACATGGCTGATTCAGTTCGGTGTTTGGAAACCTAAAGTCGGCAAATCCGACTAAGTTCAGGAAAAAGTTTGAAATTTAAAATGGCCGTAAAACTTCACCTGTTTATTTGGGGCCAAAACGCTCGCCGGAAGACCTGATGGTTGGAGACAACATCTATTCTACAGTTAGGAGTGTCCCCAGCCATCAGGACTAGCGGCTTGTGTTAAGCGGTAGAATGTTGGGGAATTTTTTTGAATTGTTTTAAGCTTCCTGGAGTTTGCAAGTGTTTTGACACCTGCGGGGTCTGTATTTTGGAAACATTGTCAGATGTGGCAGCAGCTGGGAAGTCCAGGAAACTTACAATGTCCTTAAAATATTAATTTAAAAGAGTGTTATATTTTTATGGGAATTTTTAGTGAATTTTTTTTAACATTTTTTTATTGGCACGCAAACCTTTATTAATGCAGAGAGCCACCAGCATGTAAGGCCATCTGTTCTACACTTAGGTGAAAACATTATATAAAAAAAATAGCATATGGCCATTATATTCTTCACATCCTGGATCTTACACTTACTAAAACCCATAATATGGTGGTTGCTTCTTAAAAATGTGCAATCACTATTTAATGTCATAATCATAATACTAATAATAATATCTATTCATGTAGCGCTATTAATTCTATAGCGCTTTACATACATTTGCAACACTGTCCCAATTGGGGCTCTCATCTAATATATAAAGCTGAATGTGTGTATGTGTGTGTGTGTGTATGTGTATGTCCGGGATTGGCATCTACACCGTCGCAACTACAGCCACAAAATTTTGCACAGTGACACGTCTGGACCTCGAGAGTGTCATAAGCTATGTTGTGAGGTGAAATTTTAACCCCGCGCATTCCAGTTCACCAAACAATTTTGCCCCTATCTACATAATGGGGAAAAAGTGAAAGGAAAAGTGTTAGGAAAATCGACAGCTGCCAGCTACAGCCACAAAATTTTGCACAGTCACACGTCTAGACCCCGACAGCATCATAGGCTATGTTGTGAGGCGAAATTTTAACCCTGCGTGTTTCAATTCACCAAACAATTTTGTCCTTATCTACATAATGGGGAAAAAGTGTTGGAGGCAAATTGACAGCTGCCAGATGTGAACAAGGGGGACTTAAAGAATGAGAGTGATGGTGCCAAAGAGTATATACCGTACAGTTGCTAAGGTGTGGCCCCGACATAAGATGCTCACCACACACGGGGATATGAACACACACACAAAATGCGCCACACACTATCACGTGCTTGAACACATATACTACCCTCAGCACACATTTCACCACACATACACTAACCTCGCCACATAATCCCCCTAAAACACACACAAGTCTGGTATTATCCTTCAAAAATATAAATCTGATTAATAAGCAGCAAAACTACACAAGAAACAAATGCACCATATCTAATATATAAAGCTGAATGTGTGTATGTGTGTGTGTGTATGTCCGGGATTGGCATCTACACCGTCGCAACTACAGCCTCAAAATTTTGCACAGTCACACGTCTGGACCCCGAAAGCATCATAGGCTATGTTGTGAGGCGAAATTTTAACCCCGCGCGTTCCAATTCACCAAACAATTTTGGCCCTATCTACATAATGGAGAGAAAGTGACAGTTACCAGTTGACAGTTGTGAATGAGAGGGGCTTAATGACAGCACCAAAGACTAACAGCATATACCAGCATATAGTCATTAAGGTGGGGCCCTGATATGGAATATTCACCACGCACGGGGACATGTATACACACCACGTGCACACAAAGGGTAACAGATAAGGTGGAGCCCCAACATTGGATACTCACCACGCACCCGAACACAAACACACACACCACAAGGAGACACACACAGCACAGAGACACACATCACACAGACACCCCCCCTTAGGGACACACACACATATACACCCTATAAGGACACATGCACTCACCCCACAGGGACATACACACATACACATCCCACAGAGACACACACACACACCCAACAGGAACACACAGACCCCATAGGGATGGACACACACCACAGAGACACCCTTCCCCCCACAAGGACACACACCACAGGGACACCCCTCCCCCCCAAAAGGACACACATACCACAGGGCCCCTCCACAGGGATACACGCACACCACTGGGACACACACACCCTAGGGACACACACACCCCAGGGACACACACACCACACAGACAGACACAGATGTGCACAAATCACCTCACACAACTCGCCTCATACGTCTGGTATCTAATTTCCAAAAATAAACATCTGATTAAAAACAGCCAATGTGCAACACATGTGCCAAATAGGGAATTAAGGCAGATGTCAGTCAGATGAGCCGTCTATTATGTGTATGTGTGAGGTAATATATACTGCCCGGCCGGGGGGAGGGTTTACTGTTGGCTGGAGATTTATTAGGCTGCCTATAGCAAACAATCACAGCTCAGCTTCTATTTTCATACAGGTCATTAATATGACATATTCAAATTCTATTTTGTTATAGCTAACAGCAGTTATTTATTAACCCAGGCGTAGCCAGGTAGTTCAGCTAGTTTCATACATAATGCATATTACAGTTCTCTTTCTGGCATTCCTGCAGTGCCCAGTAGTCTTATTCAGCATTTCAGATGAATTGGTGGTGAATGGTGACCTGAGTAAACTTATTTATTTTCATGAATATGTTTCTTACAAAGATCTCAAGTTTCAATAATAAGATTATGCTGTTGTGTCCCTGATGAAGAGGTCGGGACGACCTTGAAATGCGTCGGAATGAAATAAAGAGCACCATTTTATATAACACGGACGTCTGTGATGTTATATACTGCAGCGCAGATCGTATTGGTCTCTTGTCCTTGGATATCACACGGCTATCCCTGGAGTGGTGGATCCTGTGGCAGCTGTTCGATGCACAAATACTGGTTGTGGGTTATCACAACTTTCTAAGGTGAGCAGTTAATGCATGGCATACATTCACAGCATTAAGGCGATAAGACCCATTGCGCCCTTGTCTATCCTATTTTAGAAGTTTCAATAATGACTGCAACTAAGTAACTGCAACCCAGTTTATATACATTGTGGCCTGACATACAGAGGTTAATTAGCAGCTAGGCATTAGGCAACAATAGTGTGCAAACATTTAACTCCAGTACTGATTGCTCAGGTCTGAATTGTGGCATTCCATGCAAGATGTGGGCCGCTTAGGGAACGCAAACAAACACACCCAAAGCTGAGGAACTTTAACAGCATCTCTCGCCATCTTACCTGTCTGCATTCCCAGTAGCACATGCGAAGGTACACTATATACATTCCACACTGCAGTCGTTTCTTCATGGATTCCCTGCAAGGCATGGCTGACATGGACTCAGAGGATATAATCTACCTAATCACCCAAAGGGCAGAAGGTGGGTTAGCAGAACCAGACCCAGAATAGTATAATAGAGAGGAGATGCAGTGTGAGACCTATATCAGCTGAAGCTCCACCGCACTTCCCAATTTGGGCATCATCTCTAATATGAGGTGTGGATCCAATCCTGGGCTCCGATGCAAGCCTCAGACCTGAGTAGCGGGTTCCAGCAGTCAGGTCACTCTTACCCTATGGTATCCAGTACCGGAAGCAGCACGTCAGACTGCAGAGGATCTGGCAGTATGTCTGGCTAGATTCCAGCTGTAGCCAGTGTCGCACTCACAGTCACAGCTACTGAATCCCGTTCCCCAAAACCACAGGACCAGGATCTTTATGGGGAGCCCAAGGAAATGGAGCACCTAGAAGGCAATGTTTCCCAGCTCTGTGGATCACCATCACACCTCCAGAGGCATATAACCCCTACCCCCTCCAAGCACCTATCCAAGAATGCATCAACCACCCCATTCGTTTATGTCATTTGTTGAGGAGATACAACATACAGATGCCATCGCCCGTGACTGGCTTCATGGGGCTAAGGTGAATGACTTTCTCATCCAATGCATGAAAGACAAGGTGGTGGCATTCAAACAGGATAAGGGGTATGAGTTTGTAGTGGAACATGACACTAAACATCGGTGCTACGACAACCACACCACCGTGCAGCATGATGATCTTCCCCAAAGACTACTTACCATCTTTGTTGGGAATGAGGTCACATTCTTGAAGGTGTGGGGCATGAACGGGTGGCTTGTGGTTGGCATATGTCGGATTGGCACTGCTGCCCAATTTGAGAAGTGGCAGGAAAAGACAGACCTGGAGAGAAGTTGGCGTCTCTTGGTTGCCAGCCTCATGCACCCACAGGGTATGTCGATGTTCCCAAAGATGGTCCTGGTCCTGTCTGTCGTCACTTAGTTCCTCCATCATCCTCTCCAGCAGTGGCAATCATAGAGTGTGCTGGGGAGCAGGTGATGGCAAAGTATGCACCTAGAGGTGTAGCCCTGGTGACCCCCCAAGACCATCCAGCAGTGCAGTACCAAGAGAAAATGTGACAACCATCCAGAGCATGGTTGAAAATGGCAAGAAACAATCTCACTGGGCCTCACTAAAGGCATGTTGATGGGTCTGTGAGACAGTGACCCATCCCTTACTTGGCATTTCAGCCAAAGAATGTGTGGCGCCCCCCAACGAGTGCGTCACAAGAGGGTATTGCAGCCATAAATGCAGCCGCAATATTCTCTGACACAGCAGTGATCCGGTTAACTTAGAAATCCAACCCTACATGCATCACCTAGAACAGAGGGCCAATCCTAGGTCCTGGTGGGTGGAGTGTTAGAGAAGTGTAGGAGAACAGACCCCTTAGTCAAAGAGAGAAGGGCTCTAGAACTTGACCTGAGCAGTCTAGAACTTGGAGAGGAGCGGGGGCTCCGCACCCCGTGCAGCCCCCGGGCCGTCACCGGTCGGGTGTCAGCACCTGAGGCCTTAACAACCGGGATCGAGCATCATTACCACGGGTTCCAAAAGACTCCCGTGCCCACAATTCACAGCCGGTTCACTGGTACCGAAGCTGGCAGCAGTTCACCTCTGCTACGCGAACCAGAAGCGTGGAGGAGCAGCTTCACAGGAGCACCCCACCACCAGCCAACTTCCAGTCGTCTAACCAGCGGTGTACCCACTGAGGGATCCAAGGCTCCCCAAAACATCCAGAACGTACATCATGGATAGGGCATTGAAGCAGCCTCCCCGTACCTGACCTGGTATTCCTGGGCGACACTGGCAACCAATTAGTTAGAATGGAGGAACACTGCGGATTTCTAAGGGACACCATCACTGCTGAGTCCACCCGGTCCACTACCCGTAAACTGTATACCATGTACTGCCTGCTGGTTACAGTAAAGACCCGTTGCAGAGACTTTCTGTGTCCGTGCTTCCTTATGAACTGTCCGTCTGCACTACAAGGTAACCGCAGCTGCCGCACAACATCTTAAGCAGCTCCAGCCTCCGGGGATCACCGCTCAGCCTGTGGGGAGCGTTCCATCTTGCTGCTGTCCATCCCCCGGAGGTTCCGCAGCGTCGATAGCCCTTACCGAAACTACTCATAGGTGGCGTCACGAATAAATTAAAAACCCCTTTAATCTGTTCCTACAAGACGTCTTCAACCCTTTTGATCTGCACTACACCGGGCCCCACTACCGGCAGGCGCGGTCCACCCGTGACAAGGAGGAAGGAAGCATCGCCTGTCTAAACCGGAGTCCCGGCCACGGTGAGTCAAATGACTTTTGGAAATTGTTTTTTTTTCCAGTTTTTCGTTGTCCTTGACCAAGGCATGTGTTTTTGTTAAAGCTCTTTTAACATTTAGCATCGTTTGCGCTTCCCCCTGCTGGGTATTCATGCAGCCTTTGGGGCCCAACTGAAAGATCTTCATGGACTCTGCTCTTTGTTGCCTCTCTACCACTTTAACAGTCTGTGTGCTGCTGATCCCTATGGGGCTTTCGTTATATGTATATACTATTTATATTGTTAAGTTTTTTTGTTTGAGACTTATAGTCTGTGTGTGTACATAGTCAAGTTTTTATCGTTCACTCCGTTTTGTGCTGGACTGTTTCTGCAAACAGGTGCTTTGATACTGCCGTATAGAGACTGGTGAAAACACCACAGTCCTCTGGCCTGAAGGTCTGAGGTATGGAACAAGCAATACATTACACCCCCTCCAGTAGAACAGAGCTGGCCAAGTGCAGTTCTCAAGGGACGGAAAGAGCGCCTCTTTTCAGAATTTACTAACATTGCACAAAGTGCTGGAATCATTCATCACCTCTGCAGGTGATGAAATTAGCACCTGTACAATGCTAAGGAAATCATGAAAACGTGCGCTTGAGGACTGCAGTTGGCCACCCTCACCACTCCTTCCCTAGAAGTCTATGTGGAAGTAGCCAGGGGCAAGAGGAATCCTTGAGCCATTTCACCACAACTGCAGCTCTCCCTTGACTCTCTTAGGCCCTGTGTGCAAGATTAGGAATAAGCAAGTATAATTGCAAGTATTTGGTACTTGGCAAGTAATGTGGGATTCCTGATACTCGGAACATAGCGAGTATTTCACTACTCGCCTCGCAATATTCGGATCTCCCGCCCAACATTAGCCAATCACAGTAATGCTACAGCCTTCTTGGTTGTGGCATTACTATGATTGGCTGGCTGCCCAGCGTCATACATGAGTCATAGCCTATGACTCATAGGCTCTATATAAGTCATGCCGCCGCCATTTTCTGCACATTGCATGCAGAACACAGCTAGTGTAGGGAGAGCGTGAGCAGCTGATAGGGAGAGTTGTGCTTGTGCAAATCGTACAGAAATCCTCTGTAAAACCCAAAAGCTACCAGTATTTTAGTAATAGTAATAGTAATAGTAGTGCAGGGAGACAGGCAGGAGCGTAACAGTACCCCATAGTACAGTCAGCTGTATTACAGCTCTTCTCAGAGCTGAAAGTATAAGGTCAGGAAGTAGTGAAAGTTTTCCAAGCTATTTTTGGGGTCACATTTAGGCCTTGTTCACACATACCATCTTTTTTGGCATTCTCTGCGTTTTTTAGCTGTTTATAAAAAACGCACATGTGTTAACGCTTGGTGCACTTAAGTGTAGCTGCGTTTTTTAACAACACTTGCATTTTTTTTCAACACTCCAAAAAACACTGCTTGCAGCGTTTTTTGGGTGCTATAAAAAAACGCATATGATGTTTAAAAAACGCATGCGTTTTTTTAACATGGGGCTCTATGGGAAACGCATGCGTTAACGCATGGCACATATAGGCACCTGCGTTAACGCATATGCGTTTTTAATGAAAAAATTACTAAGTCCAAAAACTTCTCGAAAACGTTCAGAACCACAGGGGACACTATTTGGCACCCTTAGAAAAACTGATCAATTTTTCTAAGGTCTAAAAAAACGCATTGGTATGTGTGTACAAGGCCTTAAACACAAAGCAGTACTAGGTTGTAGTGCTACCTTCCACAAAGCACTAACTGCTCCTTGTTCCCCAATATCTGCATCTGAACATCTGCAGCTATGTCAGAAAAACTCCAAATTCCTAAAAGCAACACGGCGGGGCCAGAAGCACACGGAAAGGCTTAAGTTGCCTAGCAAATTGAGTACCTGTGAGGAGAAACAGGGCCAGCAGCTCAGCTAAACCAGCAGCAGGGCCACACACAAGGCGCAGGAGTAGGAAGCTGAGGACCTGGACAGGGTGGGAGCAACCCGGCCCCGGTACAGACTACATGAACAGTACTCTGCCAAATATCATCTTCAGTAAATCCTTGGAAAACTACAAAACCGTGAGTCTGTGTGATCCTTGCACTCAAGTCCTACTCTACCTCACCACCTGTCCTCATCTCTACTTCTATCCCTATCCTGCAACATCTATAGCCTCAATCATAGACTATAACTACGACTTCCCTGGGGAATCAAGCTCTACCCGCGGAGAGCCACTACATCTCCAGCTGCCAAACATCATCCCCGGAGGTTCTGCAGCAGCGGTGGTCCTCTCACTGACCACAACCCGTGGGTAGCGTCACGACAAACTCCCCTGTAAATATCCCCCCATTTATTGCGGAACCCAGGATATGGACCGGACCAAGACCGCCGAGATATCCCCAGCAATACCCCAATCCGGTACCGAGTACCCCATGCCAGTGGGCTCCACACAAATGTGCACAGCAAAATAATATTACAAAATGAAAACTTTATTACATATATACTAACAACATAAAATCACCCATTAGACGCAGTTCACATAATGTGGGACTGGACATTACTTATACCCTTACTAATAGATTAAGTGGGCTTTTAGGCACTATATCAATGCACCTCAACAAGAATAGACTCCCTATATGGCCTGGCTGCACTCTGAAATAAAGAAAAAAGTGTAAGAAAACACACAATACGAAACATGAATAAAATGTGAGGTATTGGTAGGTATTTTGGACCAAAACAGGTAAGCTCATAATCCACATCAAGGATCCTCACACTTAAGAGTTCCTAAAATGTTTGCTATATATTATTATGAATTTAGTTTTTAGAGACTTGTAAGCATGAGGGTTTTTAACACTTGAAGTGGATTACGAGCTTACGTGTTTTGGCCCAAAATACCTACCACTATTTCACATTTCATTCATGTTTTGTATTGTTTTTTTGCACTTTTTTTCTTTATTGCTGGATGCAGTTGGGTCATATAGGGCATCTATTCTTGTTGAGGTGCATTGAAATAGTCCCTAACAGCCGCCTAATCTAATAGTAAGGGCATAAGTAGTAAGCTGGGCACACATTGCATGACATGTTTGTGAGTGGCGCCCTATGGGAACCTCATTCTGTGTGCATAAAGACCAGTAATCACCCCCTCCAAGTGAAGGAGGCTGAGGCTGGGGTCACACATAGAAGTCCGTTTTTGGAAGTGATTTCCATGACCAATCCGTTTTTTTTTGGGTGCTTTTTGAGCCTCCTGCACCCCTGAACGTTTTTGGACTTAGTCAATTTTTCATTAAAAACGCATACACGTTAACGCATGCGTTAATGCAGGTGCCTATATGTGCCATGCGTTAACGCATGCGTTTCCCATAGGGCCCCATGTTAAAAAAAACGCATGCGTTTTTTAACTGATGCCAAAAACGTTGCTAGCAACGTTTTGGGCTCAAAAGCGGACAGAGCAATGTTTTGAGGTCCAGAAAAAAACGGACAGGGTATTTATTACATCCAATCCGTTTTTCTGTCAGTTTTTGGACTTAGAAAAAAAAAATGACAAAAATGAAGCCAAAAACGGACCAAGGGCTTATGTGTGACCCCAGCCTGAGTGTGATTAGAGTGCTGGTATTTTGCACGTGTTTTGTTTTTTCCTATATTACTAAAGCCCAGTGCATCCTACTGAGTGCATTTAGACATTGCACAACACATTGTATGATTACATTTTTTTCTGCTACCCTTGTGAAAATACAAAATTTGGAGCTATAAGAACATTTTTGTGGGATGCATGATATTTTTTTATTTTCCAAGTTCAATTTTATACTCGTAAAATGCTGTGAAGCATGGTGGTTCATGATGCTCACCACACATCTAGATACTGTATTTTTTGGACTATAAGACACACTTTTTTCCCAACAATTTAGTGGGAAAGTGGGGGGGGGGGTGTCTTATTGTCCAAATATACAGACTATGGGGCTGTGCTGGGGGGAGCTGCAGCTCTGGAGTGAGCTGAGAGGAGGCTGCGTAGGCTGCAGAGGCAGCCGGAGGTCACATGCTCCAGCCCATTATGCTCATTTAATATGCACTGCACCCTGCTTTTTCAATTACCTTTGTGCTGAAGCTGCACTGAGAGATGGGCAAAGGGACGCAGTTCATATTAAATTAGATGAAGTGTACACCTCCCCATTACCGTATATGGCCCCCCATACTGCCGCACACAAGAAAATAGTATACAATGTATCTTACCCTCCAGCTTTTCCCTCCGTATCTCCCTGCTTGCAGCACTCGCGTTCTGAGTCCTCCTGCATCCCTGAGGCAGCCGATAATGGAATTAGGGCGTGCAGTGATGATGTCACTCTGCTGTACCAGTAACATGATCGGATGCCCCGGTGATGCAGGAGGACACATAACGCGAGTGCTGCAAACACAGAAGACAGAGGAAAGCACCGGAGGGTGAGTTACATTGACATTACCATGATAGGGGTCAGATCCAGAATGGGGGTAATGTACCCGGATGGTGGGGGCTATATACCAGGATGGGAGGCCATATCCAGGATAGGGGCTTTTATCCCAGGATGGGCAGCCATATCGAGGATGGGGGCTGTGTACCAGGATGGGGGGCTGTATACCAGGATGGGGGGCCATATCCAGGATGGGGGGCCATATCCAGGATGAGGGGCTATAGCTAGAATGGAGGGCTGTATCCCAGGATGGGGGGCTGTATATCAGGATGGGGGGCCCTATCCAGGATGGGGGACCATATCCAGATATCCAAGATGGGGGACTAAAAGCAAGATGGGAGGCTATATCCCAGGATTGGGAGCCATATCCAGTATGGTGGGATGTATACCAGGATGGGGGACCATATGCAGGATGGGGGCTATATCCCAGGATGGAGAGCCATATCCAAGATGGAAGGCTAAATCCAGGATGGGGGGATATATCCAGGATGGGGGCCGTGTTCCAGGATGGGGGACCATATCCAAAATGGGGGGCTATATCCAGGATGGGGGACTATATCCCTGGATGGCGAGCCATATCCAGGATGGGGGGGCTGTATACCAGGATGGGGGGCTATATTCAGGATGGGGGGATATATCCAGGATGGGGGACCATAACCAGGATGGGGGGGCTATATCCCAGGATGGGGAGCCATATCCATGATGGGGGGTTGTATACCAGTATGGGGGGCTATATCCCAGGATGGGGAGCCATAACCAAGATGGAGGTCTATATCCCTGGATGGGGGCCTATATCTCAGGATGGGGGTCTATATCCCAGAATGGGGAACTATATCCAGAATGGGGGCTTGTATACCAGGATGGGGGTCTATATCCCAGAATGGAGGGCTATATCCAGGATGGGGGGTTGTATACTAGTATGGAGGGCTATATTCCAGGATGAGGGGCTGATTTCCACCGAAGAAAGAGCTGGGCTTTGTAGTCCGCGCTGACCTCAAGAAACTTCCAGTCCAGTAAAGGGTTAATCAGGTTCTGGTTTATTTGCCTACGCGTTTCGTGGCTTTAAATCTGCCACTTCATCAGGGCAGATTTAAAGCCATGAAACGCGTAGGCAAATAAACCAGAACCTGATTAACCCTTTACTGGACTGGAAGTTTCTTGAGGTCAGCGCGGACTACAAAGCCCAGCTCTTTCATCGGTGGAAATCATTTATCTTCAGTGGGCTCCTGCAGCGACCATTACCAGGCTCTCTCAGTTTGTTGTGGCTCTCACAACCACCGCAGGTGAGTCACACCGATTGGGGGGACTGGACTATTTATTAAGAAGATAACGCCCTATGTGCGCTCCCTATTTATCCTTTTTTTAGGATGAGGGGCTATATCCCAGGATGGGGAGCCATATCCCAGGATAGGGAGCCATATCTAGGATGGGGGGCTGTATACTAGGATGGGGGGTTATATCCAGGATGGGGGGCTTTATCCCAGGATGGGAAGCCATATTCAGGATGGGGGGCTATAATCCCAGGATAGGGGCCTATATCACAGGATGGAAAGCCATATCCAGGATGGGGGGCTGAAAACCAGGACAAGGGACCATATGCAGGATGGGGGCTATATCTCAGGATGGGAGGCTGTACACCAGGATGGGGGGCTATATCTCAGGATGGGAGGCTATATCCCAGGATGGGGAGCCATATCCAATATGGGGGATGCTATAAGCCAGAATGGGGGCTATATCTGAGGATGAAGGCCTATATACCTGGATTTGGGGCCATATCCAGGATGGAGATTATATACCAGGATGGGGGGCCAAATATTACCTGGAAGACACAGGATGAGGATATTACCCCCATAAGTGTCAGCAGCACATTTCCCTGATAACAGTGCATTATAACCACATTATTTGCTTCATTTTTTTTCTCCATTTTCCTCCTCTAAAATCTGGGTGCATTTTATAGTCTGGTGTGCCTTGTAGTCCAAAAAATACAGTATGTTCATTGAGGTGTGTAGTTTCTAAAATGGGGTAAATTGTGGGGGTTTTCACAGTTTAGACACATAAGTGGTTCTCCAAACGCTACAATGTGCCAGCTTACAATTTCAATCAATCTTGCATTTCAAATGGGGCTCCTTCCCATCTGAGCCCTGCCTTGTGCCCAAATGCTACTTTTTCACCACATATGGGGTAACAGTGTACTCAATAAAAGTTGCAGAACAAATTGTACTGTACAGTTTCTTTTCTGTTAACCTTGTGAAAATAATATATTTTGAGCTTAAAGAACGTTTTTGTGGTGAAAATGTGAATTTTTTACATTTTCACAGATCATCGTTTTGAAATTCTGGGAAGCATCTGGGGGTTCAAGGTGCTCACCACACATCTAATTAAAATCTCTGAGGAGTTTAATTTCCAAAATGGGGTCACTTGTGGGGGGTTTCCACTGTTTAGGCACATCAGAGGCTCTCCAAACGCAAGATAGCATCTACTAATGATGCAGACAATTTTGCACTAGAAACGTCAAATGTCACTCCTTTCTGTCTGAGCCCTGATGTGTGCCCAAACCAGGGGCGGAACTACCGTGGTGCAGCTGGTGCAGCTGCACCAGGGCCCCGACCAGCTAGGGGGCCCCTGGAGCTCCAGCGGCAGTTCCGTTCCCCTGACTGGCCCTGCGCGAGATCCCCCGGGGGCCCCGACACTTTGGGGCCAAACCCACTAAGACCCCCCCCCCCCGGGCGCTGTAGGGGGGCCCGGACACAAAGGGGGGGCCCTCTGGTCCCCTGAGCGTCCCCACATGTACTAGGGGGCCCCTGACCGCTGGCCCCACACGCTATCCTCGGGGCCCCCTTACTGCTGCCTCCCCCCTCTCTCCATTACCGGCAGTCGCGCTGATCTGCCTGTCACGTGGGCTGTAGCCGGCGCCGCTCTATTTCCTGTATCGCGCCGGCTGCAGCTCCACACCACATGACAGGCTGCGGCGCGCTCAGCGCGACTGCCTGTCGGTAATGGAGGGGGACGCAGCACTAAAGGAGGCAGCGGTAAGGGGGCCCGAGGATAGCGTCAGGGACCCCCTTGAAAGACGTGGGGGTGCTCAGGGGCCAATTAGTGTGGGGGCAGCTCTCATGTTCCCCCCCCCAGGATGAGTGTGGGGACAGCTCTCATGGGCCTCCCCCCCCCAGGATGAGTGTGGGGGCAGCTCTCATGGGCCTCCCCCAGGATGAGTGTGGGGGAAGCTCTCAGCTCTCATGGGCCCCTGAGGCTGAGGTGTGGGGGCAGCACTCAGGGGCCCCTGAGGCTGAGGTGTGGGGGCAGCGCTCAGGGGCCCCTGAAGCTGAGGTGTGGGGGCAGCACTCAGGGGCCCCTGAGGCTGAGGTGTGGGGGCAGCTCTCAGGGGCCCCTGACGTGTGGGGGCAGCACTCAGGGACCCACCAGAGCCCCCTGGTGGTGCTGGGCACCCCTGGTGGTGCTGGGCCCCCCTGGTGGTGCTGGGCCCCTCTACTGGTCCTGAGCCCCTCTGGTGCTGCCGGGCCCCCCTGGTGGTGCCTGGTGCTGCCGGGTCCCCCTGGTGGTGCCTGGTGCTGCCGGGCCCCCCTGGTGGTGCCTGGTGCTGCCGGGCCCCCCTGGTGGTGCCTGGTGCTGCAGGGCCCCCCTGGTGGTGCCTGGTGGTGCCGGGCCCCCCTGGTGGTGCCGGGCCCCCTGGTGGTGCCTGGTGCTGCCGTGCACCCCTGGTGGTGCCGGGCCCCCCTGGTGGTGCCTGGTGCTGCCGGGCCCCCCTGGTGGTGCCTGGTGCTGCCGGGCCCCCCTGGTGGTGCCTGGTGCTGCCGGGCCCCCCTGGTGGTGCCTGGTGCTGCCGGGCCCCCCTGGTGGTGCCTGGTGCTGCCGGGCCCCCCTGGTGGTGCCTGGTGCTGCCGGGCCCCCCTGGTGGTGCCTGGTGCTGCCGGGCCCCCCTGGTGCTGCCGGGCCCCCTGGTGGTGCCTGGTGCTGCCGGGCACCCCTGGTGGTGCCTGGTGCTGCCGGGCCCCCCTGGTGGTGCCTGGTGCTGCCGGGCCCCCCTGGTGGTGCCTGGTGCTGCCGGGCCCCCCTGGTGGTGCCTGGTGCTGCCGGGCCCCCCTGGTGGTGCCTGGTGCTGCCGGGCCCCCCTGGTGGTGCCTGGTGCTGCCGGGCCCCCCTGGTGCTGCCGGGCCCCCCTGGTGGTGCCTGGTGCTGCCGGGCACCCCTGGTGGTGCCTGGTGCTGCCGGGCCCCCCTGGTGGTGCCTGGTGCTGCCGGGCCCCCCTGGTGGTGCCTGGTGCTGCCGGGCCCCCCTGGTGGTGCCTGGTGCTGCCGGGCCCCCCTGGTGGTGCCGGGCCCGGCTGTTGTTTCCACCTCTTTTTGAAACTCCCGTCTCCTGTGGTACTCTGACGTATGGTTTCTGGGCAGTGTGTTGGGTGCTGGGAGTTGTAGTTCTCCTGGGCGGGCTCAATGTTCTCCCGCCGCCTGTCTGTGGTTATTGTGCCTCTTCTGGGATGTCCTCAGCTCCGTGCTGTGCACAGTGTACCACCATGTCCCCAGCTCCGTGCTGTGCACAGTGTACCGCCATGTCTTCATCTTCGTGCTGTGCACAGACAGTGTACCGTACACTGTCTGTGCACAGCACGGAGCTGGGGACTTGGTGGTACACTGTCTTCCGCCGCCTTAAAATCGGTCTGTTTCTCATCCAGGAGAGTCGGATGAGTGACATCCGTTTTTTGGTCTGTTTGGAAACTGCTGTGCGAGTGGCCAACATTTTTCTCAGATTCTCAGATCACATCCGTGTGCAATCAATCTGTTCTTTCCTCAGCAGCTATTAGTGTAGAATCATTTACAGGAACATTTTACAGTGTTCTAAGCTATAGAATGATAATGTATCCGTGAAAAAAACGATGCCTCTCGGATGGTTCGTGTGCTGTCAGTGTGCGGTATGTAATTTTGTCGGACCCATAGACTTGCATTAGTGAGTCACATACTGTCGCAGCATGTTGCAACTTTTTTCTCATCCTGAATCTGGATGAGAAAAAAGCGTCCGACACTCACCAATGTGCTCTCAGAGATTGATTGCAATGTGAGAAAATCACACATCGCACTCATCAGAGTTTCACCCCAGTGTGTCCGTACCCTAATACTAAAATCCATATAGTAATCCTACTGGTATGGGGAGGGTTTATGGCTCAGTTAGAACACTCCATACTTCATGTAATGAGGGGTTTATGGCTCAGTTTGTACGCTCCATACTTCTTGTTATTAACCAGTTAATGCTCTCTTGTCCACCGCACTGCAGTGTCAAAAAAGGACGACAGCGAGACAGACAGCAACATGGCATCAGAGAGCCCCTGACCTCGAAATAGAAGATCCTCAGATCCCGGTATTGTGACATAATATTAAGAATAAAGGTTTTTTGCATTTATATTACACTATGAACTCCACAGCACGGCGGCGAAAATTGCTCCGGCCCCGGGCCCTCCTTCACTCCTGCTTGTTGCCATACACTGGGGTTGTGCAGAGGTGGCAATTGCACCCCTTCTCTTTGTGTGTTAGTATAGTAGTTATATTCTTGTATATAGGGGCAGACAGTGTATGCTATGTACACTTCCAGATTATCAACAACCAAAGTGGCGGCCAATTTTCGACCGCCCAGGGCGCCACAAACAGTTGCTACGCCGCTGGCTGTGCTGCACACCCGCGGCACTATTCTGGCACTGAGTTCCAGGAGGGGGGGCCCCAAAAAATTTCTTGCACCAGGGCCCACTACAGTCTGGGTCCGCCCCTGGCCCAAACAGTAGTTCTCCACCACATATGAGGTATCGTCGTACGTGGAAGTTGCACAACAAATTGTATGGTGCATTTTTTTCCATTACCCTTGTAAAAGTAATACATTTGGAGATAAAAGAATATTTTTGTGGGAAAAATTTGATTTTTTTATCTTCACAGCTTTTTTATCTTTCAACTTTCCAAAATTCTGTGAGGCACTTGGTGGTTCAAGGTACTCACTACACATTTGGATAAGTTACTTGAGAGATTTAGATTCCAAAATTCAGTCACTTGTGTGGAGGTTGCACTGTTTAGGCACATCAAGGGCTCTCCAAACGTGACATGGTGTCAGCTAACAATTCCAATCTTGCCTTTCAAAAGTCAAATGGTGCACCTTCCCTTCTGTATGTCCAAAGAGTAGTTTTTCACCACATATAGGGTATCGGTGTACTCAGGAGAAGTTACACAACAAATTTTGAGGTCCATTTTCTCCTGTTACCCTTGTGTTACCCTTTTAGCATGTATTTGGGGCTAAAATAACCTTTTTACAAAAAAGTAAGTTTTTCATTTTTTCCTTCCATATTGCATTTGAAGCATTTGAAGGGTTAATAAACTTCTTGAATGTGGTTTTGAGCACTGTAAGGGGTGTAGATTTTAGAATTGTCACTTTTGGGTATTTTTTTATTACATAGACCTCTCAAAGTCCCTTCAAATGTGATGTGGTCACTAAAAAAAGTGGTTTGGTAAATTTGATTGGAAAACTGAGAAATTGCTGATAAACTTTTAACCATCCCAACTTCCTAACCCAGCAAAAATTGAGCTGATTTGGGAAAATTAATTCATTATCTATCTTGTGTGATTTAATTCTCTGGATTTGGGGGTTGTAGGTTTGGGGGGGCATTATTTGGGGGGTGCAGGTTTGGGGGCAGGGAGCCTGTTTTGGGAGGGGCAGGAGGGCAGGTTTGAGGTGAGGGTTTGTTTTGGGGAGGGGCAAGGGTTCAGGTTTAGGGTGTGGGCTTTTTTGGAGTGGTTGGTTTGGGGGGTGCAGGTTTGGGGGCATAGGGGTGCAGATTTGGGGGGTGGGCTTTTTTGGGTGGACAGCCGTGTGTTTTGGGGGCTTCGGGTTTGGAGAGTGGCAGGGGGTTTGGGGTACTTTTACATTTTGATTTATCATAATACATTTTCTGTCTATTTACTATGTGACATTTATGTGCAAAATAATCATTCTATTTTGTTATAAATAAGAACAGTTCGTTACTATGCCTGGGCAATGCCGGGCTCAACACCTGGTTTAAATATAAAATTAAGAATTTTTTTTTCCACTCATTTTTTGTGTGTGTTTTAATTTTGCAATAAACTATTATTTTACTCATTGTTACAATCTTGCTTCTTATACTTAAGCTGTCTTCCTCCAATGTATAAGTACTGCTCAATCTTGACAATAGGTATGCGTGCAGAGGCAGTCAGTATTTCACCAGTTAGTATTATAGGTAATTCTTTAAAACAGCTGGAAATCCTATCTTAAGGTCTTCAAAGTTGCAATTCTTCTGATCCAGCAAATGATTTAATATGGTTAGCAGACCGGGCACAAAGACAGGGAACAAAGACAGGAAGGTGATATTTATAACAGTGATTCCCCACAGGCTGCACTGTGCAGTGGGCTTTCACTAATATAAGAAACCTACTGTACATCTGTCTTCCTGCTCATCACGAAAGGGACAAAATTAGTTCAACGCATTGATTATTCCAGAAGTTGAAGATGTATATTTGGCTCGTAGAGTATTGTATTGATATTTTACAGCCTTGCTACATATTTATCTATTGATCTGCCTAAAAAAATGTAAAAAGGTACTAAGTGCAGCACTCCAATAAATACAAAACAATATGTGAAAAATTTATTTCATATACATAATTCCGCTAAAGCAATTAGCCTTTTTTATGAGAAGGTCTAATTATTTAAGCAGTTTTCAGCTGATTATGTGTGGGTGTTGGGTTTCAAAACCCCACTGATCATATATTGATAATCTTTTGGACATGTTGCTTCTCAATGATAAAACCTGGATAACCCCAATAAGTGATTTTTATCCTCGATATTTGAAGTTAACAGTGGTATGTCTCTTTTCCTTGTATTATGTTATGGGGTGCTAATAGTGCACGAGTGGGGTAGAAGCAGGAAGGCAGAGATGGACTGAGGGAATCAGGAGAAAGGGGTACCCTAGTTGACACCTGATACCACAGTTATCCCTAAAGGTGGAGATGTCTGGGCTGCCAACCTTGCCCTCGCTCCTATCCAGCCCTAGGCTAACACACCCTCATCACCACCCAGGGAAAAGACCCACAACTCCCAGCAGATGAATCTCTCTAATCAGTATGCTTCAGGAAAGCTTCTGTTACAGTACTACGTCTTCACACCTCCAGGTCAGAGCAGAGACCAAACTCTATCAATGACATCTGCTGGTGGAAATGGGAACTACTTAAAGACTAGGGGCATGGACAAGTGTTACCAGACACACCCACTCACCTGCAGAGCCACACTGCAGCAGCTTCTGACATTAACTCCAAAGTTACCAACTGGATTAAACACATCTAATCACTGTAGAGCAGTTCAGGAAGACTGCAGAGCAGGATACATGTGACACATTAGTCATTGGGGTAGGATGGAGGGAGAGGGCAGGATGGAGGGAGCAGGACAGGATGGAGGAAGAGGGGGGGCAGGATGGAGGCGGCGGGGCAGGATGGAGGCGAGGGGAAGGATGGAGACGGGGAGGCAGGATGGAGCCAGGGGAGCAAGAACAGCGGGGGGCAGGATGGAGCGAGCGGGGAAGGATGGAGGGAGCAGGGCAGGATGGAGCAAGCAGGGCAGGATGGAGCCGGAGGAGCAGGATGGAGCCGGAGTAGCAGGATAGTGGTGGGGGGGGGGGTTAGGATGGTGGCGGGGGGCAGGATGGTGGCGAGGGGGCAGGATGGTGGCGAGCAGGGCAGAATGGAGTGAGCGGGGCAGGATGGAGCGAGCGGGACAGGATGGTGGCGGCGGGGCAGGATGGAGCCGGCTGGGCAAGATGGAGCCGGAGGAGTAGGATGGAGCCGAAGGAGCAGGATGGAGCCGGAGAAGCAGGATGGTGGCGGGGGGGGGGAAGGGCAGGATGGTTGCGGGGGGACAGGATGGTGGCAAGCGGGGCAGGATGGAGTGAGCGGGGCAGGATGAAGTGAGCGGGGCAGGATGGTGGCGGCAGAGCAGAATGGAGCCGGCAGGGCAGGATGGTGGGAACGGGGCAGGATGGAGCGAGCGGGCAGGATGGAGCCGAAGGAACAGGATGGAGCCGGAGGAGCAGGATGGAGGATGATCAGTTTCCCAGGCAACGACAGGTCCTCATGTCCTGTAGGAGCTAGAAGATGGAGGTGGAGCGAGCCGGCGGACGGGTGAGTATCCTCACTGAGGGTTTTTTTATTTTTATTATCACCGTGGAGGAGCGGAGAGACCGCGGGTGCCGCGAGGAGCGGAGGGGGGGCAGGAAAGGCAGGAGGAGCAGAGTGGGGCAGGAAGAGCGGGGGTGCCGTAGGGAGCGGGGGCAGGAGGAGCGGGGGGGCTGTGGGGAGAGCCGCCGCTGCTGCCACCGACGGCCGGACCGTGTATTCCGGGCTGCAAATTGGCACGAAGTTCAAACTTTGAATTTGCGCTCCTATTTGCATAGTCTGCGCTCATTGGTGCCCGCCTCCGGCAGCCACCAATGAGCGGCCTCTGTCTGACGCACAATTTCCGTGACAGAGAACATTAGACAATTATATAGTAGATGGAAAAAAGAATATTTAACTGGATAGAAGTGCAAAATGAGCAATTGTAAGTACACAGTGCTATATACCATATACCGTACTATCATGATTGCAATATATTAAGAGAAAAAACAGCTGTGATGGGAGTGCTTTTTTAACTCCTTATAATTAATGATGAGCGAGCATGCTTACCAGAGCTCGATATTTAATCGAGCATCAGCGTGCTCGGGCACTCTCGTTACGCATTGAAAATCGCATGTGCTTGAGCGAATGTTTTGCAGCATTGGCACAGCCAATCTACGTGCAAGACTTGCCTGGCATACTCAATAATACTGTAGTCTACTGTCAATACTGCTGGGCAGCCACATTATATCATCAGGTCTTATACAAGACCCAGTGACACAATGCTAGTCACACTGCAGTTCAGGGAGCGTTGATCTAGGAGGAAGAGATTAGATTAGAGCAGGCATATACTGTAGGCATGATTCATTGTCTCATGACACATGGCATATTGCTCACAACTTACACAATGATATGGCTGCATCTGGCATTGTTCACACTTCAGATTCTGACACTCCACACAGAGGTTTCTCTCATGCTTCTGAGTTCCACAGGCTGGCTTGGGTGTCAACCAGCTGTGTTCTCATTGTGATCAGGCTAGCAGGAGTTAATTTCTGTATGACTCCTGGTTACCTCTTGCATCCCCTGTTTTGGGAGACCAATCACAGTTGCTCCCTGGCTTTTTAAGATGGTGGGATCTGGTTTCTAATGCAGACTATTGCTTCTGCTTTACTTTAGCAATACCGGTCCTCTCTTGGTGTTCCAGTAATCTGGTAACATTAGCTGTTTGTTAGGGGTTTGGTTAATACTTTTTTGTTGTATCATTAACTGCAGCTTGATCTTGTGTTCTGCCTTATTATTGTATTCTCCGTATGTGTGAGTGCTGTGAGCTTGTGTTTTGGTTCTCCCATGTTTGTCTTTAGCAGTGGATTCCTTCACTTTTCACCTCTGGGGAGAGGGGAGTGGGAATCAGTTCAATGCTTTACAGGAGCAGGATTAGGGTGGAGACTCAGGCCTCTCCACCATCAGGAGTACCCCTGAGTTAGGGAAATTTCAGGGCTCCCTAGCTTTAGGGGCAGATCAGGTGCTCCTGTTTCTTTTTCCCAACAGTTCTCATGACATTATAGTCGACCCTCTTATAAATTCTTCATGAACCCTATCACTTCTATTACTAAGCAGATGCAGGCTCTCTCTGTCCAGATGATGGAGCTTAAAGGGGTGGTTCAGCTTCAGGCTCAGTCAGTTTCCTCAGCGTAGTCCAGAGCACTGGCCAGTTCAACTGAACCAAAACTGCCTCTTCCAGAGTGGTTTGCAGGGGATCGCAGTAAGTTTGTCTCTTACCGGGAGGCTTACAAACTGTATTTCCACCTGCGTCCTCACTCTTCTGGCAGTGAGACACAGTGTGTGGGTATTCTAGCTACATTACTTAGTGGTGACCCACAAGCTTGCGCTTTTTTCCTACCTTCTGATTCTCTTGTTTTTGGTCTGTGGATATTTTTTTTCTTTTCTCGGTCTCATTTATGATGATTCAGATAAAGTGTCATTGGCTGAGTCCAAGATCCATTCACTTCAACAGGGGAATCGACTGGCTGAAGATTACTGTGCGGAATTTTAGCACTCGGCTAATGACACTCTGTGGACTGACCCTGCTCTTAAGAGTCAGGTTTTTCAGGGAGTTTCTGAGAATAAAGAGAGTTTGGTGATGTATGAGACTCTTGCCTCTCTTGAGTGTGCTATGGCACTTGTAGTCCAAATTGACCACCAGTTATGTCAATGGTCGCATGAAACTAAATTTATGTGGCAAGGGGCAGCAGCACCTGAGTCACCCCCAGAGGCCCACGCAGCTCGGTGGGACATCTCAGATGAAGAGAGAGTATTTAACTCCCAAAAGGGGAGGGGTATGGTTTTTCAGCAGCAAAAAAGGACGCTTCATCAGTGTTTGCCCTTTGGTGTATAGAAAGGGTAGGCTGGCGGAAAACTGTCTCAGGGGGAATGGGATGTCCCAGCCTAAATCTATGTATTCCCTCCATGATGGTGTTTCAATGTATTCTAACTGCCAAGGAAAAAATTGAGGTCGTGAACGCTCTATTAAGGTTTTCGTAGATAGTAGTTCTGGGGCTAATATCATTCATGAGCAGTTTGCCTGCACGGTCGGGTTTAAAATTGTTGAGCTTCCCAGTTCTTTACAGATTGTCGCCACAGAAGCGTCTCCTCTCTCGCAAGGGGTTTTCATGGAGTCTGTGCAGGAGATGGAACTCTGCATTGGCATTCTCCATTTGGAATGTCTAACTTGCAGTATTCTCAAAACCTACTAGTGCATCTCAATGAATTAGAATATCATCAAAAAGTTCATTTATTTCAGTAATTCAATACAAATAGTGAATTACATATATTATATAGAGTCATTACAAACAGAGTGATATATTTCAAGTGTTTATTTATGTTATTATTGATGATTATAGCTTACAGCCAATGAAAACTCAAAGGTCATTATTTCAGAAAATTAAAGTAGAAAGAAAAAGGTGAAATGGAAGATGGGCGCAAAATAGTGTATATCTGACTGCCTTTTTTGGAAAACAGGGTAATAATGAAATCTGCTCACCTGTTAAGGCCATTTTACACACACCAACTTATCTGTCCAACTTCTGACCAACTTGCTGGTTGCAGTGAAATCATGGACACATTGTTCCATTTGTACACAGCCACAAAATGGTACAATGTGTCCATGATTTCACTGCAACCAGCAAGTTGGTCAGAAGTTGGACAGATAAGTTGGTGTGTGTAAAGTGGCCCTTAGTGTTGTGAGAAGTCACAACCACTTTTTGCACCTTTGACAACTATAGATGTCAAGCTTTTCCACGGTTTGCAGCAGTCCTCCCTCTATATGAGGCTGGGGTTACACATAGAAATCCGTTTTTGGAAGTCATTTTCATCACCAATCCGTTTTTTATAGGGTGCTTTTTGTGTCTCCTGCACTCCTGTACGTTTTTGGAATTTTCATTAAAAAAACGCATGCGCGAACGCATGCGCAAATGCAAGTGCATGCGTTTGCATGCGTTTGCGCATGCGTTTCCCATAGGGCCCCATGTTAAAAAAAACGCATGAAAACGCATGCGTTTTTTAACTGATGCCAAAAACGCTGTTTACTGCGTTTTTGGCTCAAAAACGGACAGGGCAATGTTTTGAGCTCCAGAGAAAAACGCACAGGGTGTTTATTACACCCAATGCGTTTTTCTGTCAGTTTTTGGACTTAGAAAAAAAAAATGACAAAACTGAAGCCAAAAACTGACTGAGGGCTTATGTGTAACCCCAGCCTGAATCCAGGATTGCAGATAGGAGAAAAGGGACTAATGGACATGCTCCGACTCCAATTAATTCCAAATTCAAAGGTTGTGTGAATTCATCAGGTGGTATTTATTCTACGTGTTTTGGGGACAAACCCCTTCCTCAGGAATACCACAAAAAATGACACAGTAAAGAGATGTACTCTCAGGAATACTACAAAAAATGAAAAAAGGTACATCTCTTTACTGTGTCATTTTTTGTAGTGTTCCTGAGGAAGGGGCGTGTCCCCGAAACACGTGGAATAAATACCACCTGATGAATTCACACAACCTTTGAATTTGGAAGTATTTGGAGCTTGAGCGCGTCTATTAGTCCCTTTTCTCCTATCTGCAATCCCAGAAAATTAAAGAAGGGAGGATGAAGGGTTAAAAATTGCTCTGCCATATTCTACGAGGCATCAAAAGGTGAATATAATATTGATTTATTACTCTTCATGTTTCAGGGCTCCCAGAAATTCCCTGAAACATGGCAATATTACATTGACTTATGATGATATTCTAATTCATCAAGGTGCACTAGTACTTGCACTAGTACTTGCACAGGTTGTTTCGGGGTTCTCTTGGTTGTCTGTACACAATCCGGTAGTAGACTGGAAAACCCAGGACATTGTTCAATGGAGCACATATTCTAAGTAGAATTGTCTAGGGATCTGTATCTTGGTGATAACCTCTAGTGTTTGGATCCTTTCTCAGAGTTAGAAAAGGTTTCAGGGAGCTGCTGCCACACAGACTTTAAGGGTACCGTCACACACAGATATATATTGCATGCAACTCACTGGTTGCAGTGAAATCATGGACACATTATTACATTTGTACACAGCCACAAAATAGAACAATGTGTCCATGATTTCACTGCAACCAGTGTTGCATGCAATATATCTCTGTGTGTGACGGTACCCTAAGACTGCACCATAAGGTTGAAACCAGGGGCCAAACTGTCCAAGTGCAGAATTTATAATCTTTCCAGTCCTCAGAGACAAGCTCTCAAGGAGTACATCACGGAGACTTTGCCTAAAAGTCACGTTAGGCCATCTTCGTTCCCGGTAGCCGCAGGTTTCTTCTTTGTAAAAGAGAAGGATGGTGGACTATGTCCATGTATGGATTTCTCTAAATTTAAGTAGATTACGGTGTATGACCTGTACCTATGCCACTCATTCCAGACCTTTTTAGACAGATTACTGGTGCTAAGTGGTTCTGACTCACCGTGGCCGGGACTCCGGTTTAGACAGACGATGCTTCCTTCCTCCTTTCTAACTAATTGACTGCCAGTGTCGCCCAGGAATACCAGGTCGGGTACGGGGAGGCTGCTTCAATGCCCTATCCATGATGTACGTTCTGGATGTTTTGGGGAGCCTTGGATCCCTCAGTGGGTACACCGCTGGTTAGACGACTGGAAGTTGGCTGATGGTGGGGTGCTCCTGTAAAGCTGCTCCACGCTTCTGGTTCGCGTAGCAGAGGTGAACTGCTGCCAGCTTCGGTACCAGTGAACCGGCTGTGAGTTGTGGGCACGGGAGTCTTTTGGGAACCCGTGTGGATAATGCCCAATCCCGGTAGTTAAGGCCTCAGGTGCTGACACCCGACCGGTGACGGCCCAGGGGCCCGCACGGGGTGCGGAGCCCCCGCTCCTCTCCAAGTTCTAGTCCTAGACCCTTCTTCTCCGAGTTCTAGACTATTCTCTGTTGTTCTGTCTAGACTATTGTGTGTGTTCTACTACACTTCCCTAACACTCCACCCACCAGGACCTAGGATTGGTCCTCTGTTCTAGGTGATGCATGCAGGGTTGGATTTCTATGTTAACCGGATCATTGCTGAGTCAGAGAATATTGCGGCTGCATCTATGGCTGCAATACCCTCTTGTGACGCACTCGTTGCGGGGCGCCACACTCCCCCTTGGTTGAATAAGCTTGTCCCCAAGCGTCATACTACCCACGTTACAGAGGTTTTTGTATTTTATAACAGGTAATATACACTTTTATTAATGACAGGTCATT
Source organism: Allobates femoralis (assembly GCA_033576535.1). NCBI lineage: Eukaryota > Metazoa > Chordata > Amphibia > Anura > Aromobatidae > Allobates > Allobates femoralis. The sequence goes on from JARQOC010000004.1 coordinate 449,014,269, forward strand.
GTATGGCATAAAAGTGAGGTACACAAATAAACAGGTAAAACACTTGGTGCGGACCCGGCGGGCGATCGGCTGTCCTTTTGTAAAAGTTCAGGCTGTGGCCACGAGATCACACAGTCAGTGATTAAAAGGAACAGAGTTATTGAATGAGTTCAAGTTTTAAAGTCACTGGCACTGAGAACGATGGCGCACCCGGATAGCGAACCACCCATCTGGACAAGCATAGCGTTCATAGGTGATTACATCGCCCCGGTATAGGTCGCGATCGGGATGTCCTCTCGGCAAGTTTGACTCAACGTCCCGGCGTCCCACAAACACCTCCTCATTCAAACCCACCTCCCAAGCGAACCCCCACCCGGTATGTAAATTAAAGGTGGAAATTCTACCTTCACGGCGGAGTTCAGCAGACAGCGGCGGCTGGCGGCGAGCCTCGGCACGGGCCTGCATGTTGGCGCGTTCTCGGGCTTGCCACTCCTCTCGTCGTCTCTGGCGTACATCTCCGTCGTTACGGCTCGGGGTGTAGAGATGAGTAATGGAGCTGGTGGTTTGGCGGGAAGCTTGAACTTGGCAGGCTGTCTGGACCGGCACCCGGTGGAACGGCACGGGGGAAGGTGTCAGCGTTGCACCCGACCAGTGTACCCGATCTGCATGCCCGGTAGGAAGTTCCTCGGTATCTCCCCAAGCGAACCCGGTGTCGAAATCCTCAGCGGTGCTGCGGGTCTCGTCGTCATCCTCTCCGACCTCTTCCTCGATGACCACATCAGGCTGCTCGTTGGCTGGAGATGTTGAAGCTAGTTCCGTTGTACAACAGGGCGGTGGTGCTGCGGATCCTTCCACAGAGACGTCCTGCAGGGCTTCCAGGCTGCCTGCCTCTTCATCTGTTTCTGTTAGTAGAGGGGTCTCAATCCCGGTTACCAGGTAGGCCTCGGCAGTTGCAAGGGAAGCCTCCGGTACGGGGACGAAACAAGCGACTGTCTCTGTAGTGGTGAAACATGTCGCGGGTTCCTCGGTGGGAATCTGGTAGAGATCAAGTTCTTCCGTGGAGCGTGGTAGAAGCTCCGGCTCAAGAACGGGGTCGGTTGCGATATTAGTCGCTGGAACGGGTCGAGTTGCGGCCTCCACCGGAATGGTGCAGTCTATGGGCTCCGGTGATGAAGCAGGACAGGTGGTAGGCGATGGTGAGGCAGTTGAGAAGCTGGTTACGTCGTCTGGGCTTGGAGTAGCGGTACCCGGTCGGCTCTGCTGCATCGCATGGTGTAGTCGTCTGCCTAGGGTCGCGCTCCAGCTGCGAATCGTCCATTCCACAGTCTCAAGTAGTCGCACCCGGAGGTCTTGTAGAGCCTCTAGCCAGAAGTCGGGGCTGCCGTCTATGGTAAGGGCAGGACCCGGACCCGGTTGGCCTATGGCTGCTCTGGCCTCCGCCTCGACCTCCCGCATTAGGTCTTGGAGTCTCATGCTGGCCATTCTCTTCTTCGGAGGGAAACCACACCCGTTCAACAGGTAAAACGCTCTGGTAGAGCTGGTGAAGAACTTCTGTGTCACTCCCATTTCCTGTGGGCTTTTGTAGTCCAATCATGGGAAAAGTCTTTGGGGTCCGCCCCCATGGTTGATTCGAGCAATCAGGGCGGACAAAGAGTTTGGCGCCTTTTGTCTTTAGCCCTCCCACGATGAGGGGGGGGGTTGACTCACTCCTGGGCTTGCACGTGGCGGATTCTTGTGGCGGGAACGCCATCTTGGGCGCCATCTTGGCCCAATGGTGAAAAGGCGGGAAAGTTCTTTTAGGGACGAACAAAGTCCAAATTGTAGACAATAAAGTCCATTTTAAGCACATTATACCCGTTGGGTAACGGGCCTGCTTGTATCCTGTTCGTGACGCCATTTTCTGACTCACCGTGGCCGGGACTCCGGTTTAGACAGGCGATGCTTCCTTCCTCCTTTCTAACTAATTGACTGCCAGTGTCGCCCAGGAATACCAGGTCGGGTACGGGGAGGCTGCTTCAATGCCCTATCCGTGATGTACGTTCTGGATGTTTTGGGGAGCCTTGGATCCCTTAGTGGGTACACCGCTGGTTAGACGACTGGAAGTTGGCTGATGGTGGGGTGCTCCTGTAAAGCTGCTCCACGCTTCTGGTTCGCGTAGCAGAGGTGAACTGCTGCCAGCTTCGGTACCAGTGAACCGGCTGTGAGTTGTGGGCACGGGAGTCTTTTGGGAACCCGTGTAGATAATGCCCAATCCCGGTAGTTAAGGCCTCAGGTGCTGACACCCGACCGGTGACGGCCCAGGGGCCCGCACGGGGTGCGGTGCCCCCGTTCCTCTCCAAGTTCTAGTCCTAGACTCTTCTTCTCCGAGTTCTAGACTATTCTCTGTTGTTCTGTCTAGACTATTGTGTGTGTTCTACTACACTTCCCTAACACTCCACCCACCAGGACCTAGGATTGGTCCTCTGTTCTAGGTGATGCATGCAGGGTTGGATTTCTATGTTAACCGGATCATTGCTGAGTCAGAGAATATTGCAGCTGCATTTATGGCTGCAATACCCTCTTGTGACGCACTCGTTGCGGGGCGCCACAGTTCTCCAAATTTGATCTCAGGGGGACCTATAATCTGATTCAGGTCCGACAGGGGGATTAGTGGAAGACTGTGTTCAACACACCAGAGGGTCACTTCGAAATATTTGGTGATGCCATTCAGTCTTAGCAACGTACCTGCGATTTTTAAGGGAACAAGTTGTATGCAAAATTAGAAAACTGTGTATTCGCCGCTCAGGAACCTCCATTTTTGGGCTGCATTATTTCCGTACCCGGTTTTAGGATGAATCCCACTAAGCCACAGGCTATATTTAAATGGGACCATTCTGAGACCCTGAAGGCACTGAAATGTTTCTTGGGGTTTGCAAATTACTACAGAAAGTTTATTAAAAGTTTCTCTGCCATTGCAAGACCTCTGACTACATGATGAAAAAAGGTACAGACTTTTCCAACTGGTGTGAGGAAACTTTATACACGTTTGACTTTCTCAAAAAGTGATTTGCATCTGCACCAGTATTAATACAGCCTGATGTATTGTTACCCTTCATGATGGAAATGGATGCATCAGAGGTTGGGGTTGGAGCTGTATTGTCTCAAGGTTCATCTGTGGGAAAGCTGCATCCATGTGCCTTCTTTTCCAAGAAGTTGTCTCCAGCCGAACATAATTATGATGTTTGTAATAGGGAACTACTCTCTATCAAATTAGCATTTGAGGAGTGGTTACACTTTTTGGAGGGAGCTAGTTTTCCTGTGACTGTTAGGGTGGCTTCACACTTGCATTCGCCTGTGCTGCGCATTGCGGCTGGCGAACACAAGCCGAGCACAAGCACCGCCCATCCCTATGTTTAACCCATTACCCGCCTTGTCGCATGGCGCACCCATTACCCGCCATGTGTGATTTGTACGCATGCGGGTGCTTGCGTACAAATCATACATTCTCGATCGCACCATGAACGCAACATGTTGTGTTCATGGTGCGGACGAGAATGTATGAATCCTACTGTTAGAGGATTGTACCCGTAGAAGCACGACTTACGGTGCGAAAAAGCCGTAGTATAGGCTGCTCCATGGTCCTCCCACCCGCAACCTCCAGCATGTAAAGACCCCGAAGCACAAATAAAGCTGCAAATAAGCTCCTGTGTGCGGCTCCTTCTTTATCTCCGAAACCGGCAGTGAAGTCGCGCTGTATTCCAGGAAGCCAGCACCTGGATCTCAGTGTATGCAGCATGCAGGAGACCTGTACAAGGCTCCAGGGACCCTCTGGGATGCTGAAGTGAAGGTGGAGACACCGAGGCAGGGCTCAGCTGGCCTTATCTACAAACTGTGAACATCATGATTTTGTTTTGACTGGTCATCCTGGAATAAAGGGTACTCTGGATCTCTTATTGCACCATTTTTGGTGGCCCAAACTATGGAGGGATGTAGTGTGCTTTGTGTCTGTATGTGACAAGTGTACATGCTCTAAGGCATCACGTTCTTGTCCTTCTGGTTTTCTGCAGCCATTGAGTGTCCCCAGCAAAAGCCTTGGACAGACATTTCAATGGACTTTATTACGGATCTTCCTCCCTCTGCTGGTAATGTGGCCATTTTTGTGGTGGTTGATAGGTTTTCTAAAATGACACATTTAACCGCTTTACTATCTTTATCCAATGCTAAAACTTTAGCTCAGGTGTTTATACGCAAGATTGTCAGACTCCATGTTGTCCCGTCTGATATAGTGTGTGACAGGGTAACTCAATTTATTGCCAACTTTTAGAGGGCATTTTGTTCTCGCCTAGGTAATAAACTGTCCCACTTGTCAGCTTTCCATCCACAATCTAGTGGACAAATGGACAGCCTGAATCAGAATTTGGAGCAGTATTTGTTGTTTTGTTTCTGACAATAAGGAGGAGTGGTCCTCGTTCCTACCTCGTGCAGAGTTTGCCATTAATAATTGCTGCCATGAGTCCCTAGTGTATCTGCTTTCTTTTGTTTCCATGCTCATCATCCTCAGTTTTGTACTTTGCAGGAGGGGCATTCATACGGGGAGGTCCTATGGGGCTCAGCACTATCTGCTACATGGGAATACACTTGCATAACATGGGCTCTATGTCTAAATGTGTGGCTGACTGTAGATGTGTGCCTGGTCCGGACCTGTGTGTTTGTGATCTGGTGTGGATGTGCACAAAAAACATTAAGCTTAAGGAATTGTCACTAAATTTAGGACCTTGGCTCATTGGTCCATTCAAAATTACTGCCATCATCAATCTGTTGGCGTTTTGTCTGCCCTAAAACTGATTCTTACAAGATCCATAATGTGTTCCATAAAACTCTATTAAAAAAAATTTCAGTTTCTGAAACCTCCATTCCCGCTCCTCCTCCCAGGGCCAGCGTCAGCACCCGGGCAAGTGCCGGGAGCCAGAAGTGCCTAGGGGGCCTACGCCATCTGCCGCAGGACAGCGTGCCCTGCCCTGTATTCTCCAATGGCTGTGGGCCCATGGGCGCTGTATATGTGCCCCTGACAGTGGGCCTGCGGGAGCCCCCTGTGTGCTGCTTCGACCCCCCTCCCACTCTCCCTCCTAACCTGTGTGGCAGACGGCCATATGAGACAGTCACAATGCCAGTCTGCACTGAGCCGAGAGCTGAACTCTATGATCTCCTGCACCTTCAGAACTTTCTGACAGAGACCATAGAGTTCTGCTCCCGACTCAGTGCAGATGGGTATTGTGACTGTCTGATATCACGTCTGCCACACAGGTTAGGAGGAAGAGTCGGAAGGGGGGCCGCAGCAACACACAAGAACAAATACACAGCAGCCAGGGGCCTACAGCAGAAGGTATACCAGTGTTCTGCACAGTATGTCCAGTGCTCTGCTTTGTGTCCAGTGCTTTGCTGTGTATCCAGTGCTCTGCACTCTGCAGAGTGTGTCCAGTGCTCTGCAGCGTGTCCAGTGCTCTGCAGAATGTGTCCAATGCTCTGCAGAATGTGTCTAGTGCTCTGCAGTGTGTCCAGTGCTCTGCAGAGTGTCCAGTGCTCTGCAGAGTGTCCAGTGCTCTGCAGATTATGTCCAGTGTTCTGCAGTATTTGTCCAGCGATCTGCAGGTTGTGTGCCCATTGCTCTGCAGATCATGTAATGTGTCCAGTGCTCAGCAGAGTGCAGAGCATTGCATCCCACCCCACCAGTCCTACTCTGTGCACTAGCTGCTGCATTGTGCTGAGCACAGCTGTAGACAGGAGGACTCTACTGCCGCCGTTGGGCTTTGCAGCCTGTGCTCTGCCATCCAGTGTTCTATATTGTCACTGTGTTCTGCTGTCAGTGGGCTCTGTTGTCTGTGCCAGTGTCGCCCAGGAATACCAGGTCGGGTACGGGGAGGCTGCTTCAATGCCCTATCCATGATGTACGTTCTGGATGTTTTGGGGAGCCTTGGATCCCTTAGTGGGTACACCGCTGGTTAGACGACTGGAAGTTGGCTGATGGTGGGGTGCTCCTGTAAAGCTGCTCCACGCTTCTGGTTCGCGTAGCAGAGGTGAACTGCTGCCAGCTTCGGTACCAGTGAACCGGCTGTGAGTTGTGGGCACGGGAGTCTTTTGGGAACCCGTGTAGATAATGCCCAATCCCGGTAGTTAAGGCTTCAGGTGCTGACACCCGACCGGTGACGGCCCAGGGGCCCGCACGGGTGCGGTGCCCCCGCTCCTCTCCAAGTTCTAGTCCTAGACTCTTCTTCTCCGAGTTCTAGACTATTCTCTGTTGTTCTGTCTAGACTATTGTGTGTGTTCTACTACACTTCCCTAACACTCCACCCACCAGGACCTAGGATTGGTCCTCTGTTCTAGGTGATGCATGCAGGGTTGGATTTCTATGTTAACCGGATCATTGCTGAGTCAGAGAATATTGCAGCTGCATTTATGGCTGCAATACCCTCTTGTGACGCACTCGTTGCGGGGCGCCACAGTTCTCCAAATTTGATCTCAGGGGGACCTATAATCTGATTCAGGTCCGACAGGGGGATTAGTGGAAGACTGTGTTCAACACACCAGAGGGTCACTTCGAAATATTTGGTGATGCCATTCAGTCTTAGCAACGTTCCTGCGATTTTTAAGGGAACAAGTTGTATGCAAAATTAGAAAACTGTGTATTCGCCGCTCAGGAACCTCCATTTTTGGGCTGCATTATTTCCGTACCCGGTTTTAGGATGAATCCCACTAAGCCACAGGCTATATTTAAATGGGACCATTCTGAGACCCTGAAGGCACTGAAATGTTTCTTGGGGTTTGCAAATTACTACAGAAAGTTTATTAAAAGTTTCTCTGCCATTGCAAGACCTCTGACTACATGATGAAAAAAGGTACAGACTTTTCCAACTGGTGTGAGGAAACTTTATACACGTTTGACTTTCTCAAAAAGTGATTTGCATCTGCACCAGTATTAATACAGCCTGATGTATTGTTACCCTTCATGATGGAAATGGATGCATCAGAGGTTGGGGTTGGAGCTGTATTGTCTCAAGGTTCATCTGTGGGAAAGCTGCATCCATGTGCCTTCTTTTCCAAGAAGTTGTCTCCAGCCGAACATAATTATGATGTTTGTAATAGGGAACTACTCTCTATCAAATTAGCATTTGAGGAGTGGTTACACTTTTTGGAGGGAGCTAGTTTTCCTGTGACTGTTAGGGTGGCTTCACACTTGCATTCGCCTGTGCTGCGCATTGCGGCTGGCGAACGCAAGCCGAGCACAAGCACCGCCCATCCCTATGTTTAACCCATTACCCGCCTTGTCGCATGGCGCACCCATTACCCGCCATGTGTGATTTGTACGCATGCGGGTGCTTGCGTACAAATCATACATTCTCGATCGCACCATGAACGCAACATGTTGTGTTCATGGTGCGGACGAGAATGTATGAATCCTACTGTTAGAGGATTGTACCCGTAGAAGCACGACTTACGGTGCGAAAAAGCCGTAGTATAGGCTGCTCCATGGTCCTCCCACCCGCAACCTCCAGCATGTAAAGACCCCGAAGCACAAATAAAGCTGCAAATAAGCTCCTGTGTGCGGCTCCTTCTTTATCTCCGAAACCGGCAGTGAAGTCGCGCTGTATTCCAGGAAGCCAGCACCTGGATCTCAGTGTATGCAGCATGCAGGAGACCTGTACAAGGCTCCAGGGACCCTCTGGGATGCTGAAGTGAAGGTGGAGACACCGAGGCAGGGCTCAGCTGGCCTTATCTACAAACTGTGAACATCATGATTTTGTTTTGACTAGTCATCCTGGAATAAAGGGTACTCTGGATCTCTTATTGCACCATTTTTGGTGGCCCAAACTATGGAGGGATGTAGTGTGCTTTGTGTCTGTATGTGACAAGTGTACATGCTCTAAGGCATCACGTTCTTGTCCTTCTGGTTTTCTGCAGCCATTGAGTGTCCCCAGCAAAAGCCTTGGACAGACATTTCAATGGACTTTATTACGGATCTTCCTCCCTCTGCTGGTAATGTGGCCATTTTTGTGGTGGTTGATAGGTTTTCTAAAATGACACATTTAACCGCTTTACTATCTTTATCCAATGCTAAAACTTTAGCTCAGGTGTTTATACGCAAGATTGTCAGACTCCATGTTGTCCCGTCTGATATAGTGTGTGACAGGGTAACTCAATTTATTGCCAACTTTTAGAGGGCATTTTGTTCTCGCCTAGGTAATAAACTGTCCCACTTGTCAGCTTTCCATCCACAATCTAGTGGACAAATGGACAGCCTGAATCAGAATTTGGAGCAGTATTTGTTGTTTTGTTTCTGACAATAAGGAGGAGTGGTCCTCGTTCCTACCTCGTGCAGAGTTTGCCATTAATAATTGCTGCCATGAGTCCCTAGTGTATCTGCTTTCTTTTGTTTCCATGCTCATCATCCTCAGTTTTGTACTTTGCAGGAGGGGCATTCATACGGGGAGGTCCTATGGGGCTCAGCACTATCTGCTACATGGGAATACACTTGCATAACATGGGCTCTATGTCTAAATGTGTGGCTGACTGTAGATGTGTGCCTGGTCCGGACCTGTGTGTTTGTGATCTGGTGTGGATGTGCACAAAAAACATTAAGCTTAAGGAATTGTCACTAAATTTAGGACCTTGGCTCATTGGTCCATTCAAAATTACTGCCATCATCAATCTGTTGGCGTTTTGTCTGCCCTAAAACTGATTCTTACAAGATCCATAATGTGTTCCATAAAACTCTATTAAAAAAAATTTCAGTTTCTGAAACCTCCATTCCCGCTCCTCCTCCCAGGGCCAGCGTCAGCACCCGGGCAAGTGCCGGGAGCCAGAAGTGCCTAGGGGGCCTACGCCATCTGCCGCAGGACAGCGTGCCCTGCCCTGTATTCTCCAATGGCTGTGGGCCCATGGGCGCTGTATATGTGCCCCTGACAGTGGGCCTGCGGAGAGCCCCCTGTGTGCTGCTTCGACCCCCCCTCCCACTCTCCCTCTTAACCTGTGTGGCAGACGGCCATATGAGACAGTCACAATGCCAGTCTGCACTGAGCCGAGAGCTGAACTCTATGATCTCCTGCACCTTCAGAACTTTCTGACAGAGACCATAGAGTTCTGCTCCCGACTCAGTGCAGATGGGTATTGTGACTGTCTGATATCACGTCTGCCACACAGGTTAGGAGGAAGAGTCGGAAGGGGGGCCGCAGCAACACACAAGAACAAATACACAGCAGCCAGGGGCCCACAGCAGAAGGTATACCAGTGTTCTGCACAGTATGTCCAGTGCTCTGCTTTGTGTCCAGTGCTTTGCTGTGTATCCAGTGCTCTGCACTCTGCAGAGTGTGTCCAGTGCTCTGCAGCGTGTCCAGTGCTCTGCAGAATGTGTCCAATGCTCTGCAGAATGTGTCTAGTGCTCTGCAGTGTGTCCAGTGCTCTGCAGAGTGTCCAGTGCTCTGCAGAGTGTCCAGTGCTCTGCAGATTATGTCCAGTGTTCTGCAGTATTTGTCCAGCGATCTGCAGGTTGTGTGCCCATTGCTCTGCAGATCATGTAATGTGTCCAGTGCTCAGCAGAGTGCAGAGCATTGCATCCCACCCCACCAGTCCTACTCTGTGCACTAGCTGCTGCATTGTGCTGAGCACAGCTGTAGACAGGAGGACTCTACTGCCGCCGTTGGGCTTTGCAGCCTGTGCTCTGCCATCCAGTGTTCTATATTGTCACTGTGTTCTGCTGTCAGTGGGCTCTGTTGTCTGTGCTCTGCCGTCCGGTGTACTTTGCTGTCACTGCAACAGAAAAATAGCTGTGCCAATGGTTTTTTTGTCAAGAGAATGCCAAGAGTGTACAAAGCAGTAATCAAAGAAAAAGGTGGCTAATTTGAAGAACCTAGAATATAAGACATATTTTCCGTTGTTTCACACTTTTTTGTTAATTCCACAAGTGTTAATTCATAGTTTTGATGCCTTCAGTGTACAATTTTCATAGTCATGAAAAAAAAGAAAACTCTTTGAATGAGAAAGTATGTCCAAACTTTTGATCTGTACTGTATATACTGTATATAAATGCAACCATTATGGGTTAAAAGTGCCGACTGAGACTTTTGTCGCCCAGGGCCTAACAGACCTGAAGCCAGCCCTGCCTCCTCATTCAGTCTTAAAAGTACCAGAGAAAGGGAAAAAGAGGCGATTGTAGTCCAAATTATATGCAAAGTGCAAAAGCTTTATTGAATAAATACAAGGGACAGGTAGTGGTGTGTAGAGATGAGCGATGTTCGATCGAACATGTTCGAGTCATTCGACAAATGTGAAAGATTTGATAAAAGTTAGGTAATTCAAGGTTATGTTCGATAACGGTTCATTGACCAAAAGCATTACAGACGTTTCACAGTAATGCTTTTGTTCAACGTTCAACATGTCTAGGAATAGTGGGCGGGAGCGAGGGACTAGAGAGAGGTCGGATGTCAAATAATGCAGATCTCCATTTTTTACTGTGGGTGGTCCTGTCTGTCAGCCTATCAGCATGCATAGAGCAAAGTACACTTTTTGCACACAAGGGCTTGTGTCATTGGCTGGGTATGTCACATGTCCTTGCCATATAAGAACCAGCCATTTTCTCTCCTCGCCATTTTATCAGACTTGGAGCTCAGTGTCAGACGACGCTGCTGCTGCTCTGTGCGCTACAAAGATAGTTAGATAGCGATTCCAAGTTACATAGAAATATAGTAAGTTTAGGGACTACTTACAATAACAGCCCTTTTTAGGGCTTAAAAGCACGTTGTGCCATGCACATCTGTTCCAGTGCTGTGCAAGCATTTTTAATAGCATCTGGCCAAATCTAGCCAAGCAAATCCTTTTTGGCTAGTAGCAGTGTGTGCCAGGCAGTGGTGTAGCACTGTTGTTAAGAAAGCTACACCTCCGGTGTTTACTAGCCTATTTTTAACTGCATCTAGCCAAGCAAATCCTTTTTGGCTAGTATCAGTGTATGTCAGGCCCTGGTGTAGCACTGTTGTGAAGAAAGCTACACCTTATGTGTTTACTAGCCTTTTTTACTGCATCTAGCCAAGCAAATCCTTTTTGGCTAGTAGCAATGTGTGCCAGTGTCACGCTGGGAGTGGGGAAGCCACCCAGCGTAGGATAACGACGGGGGGGGGGGGGATCAGGAGTCCCTAATGCTAAGGGCACAAGAAGGAGACGGTGACCCCTAGACTTCCTAGAGCTGACCCTGTCTGCCCTAACGTCCCTATACAGTCTCCTCAACTGTCGCCGACCACGAACCTCGTCCCTCTCTGATCCTAGATCTGGGTCATTCCATGTCAAGTGATCCAAAAATGAATATTTTTTTTCCCTGACGTCCTCAGATTTTTTACATTTTTTTTCTATATGAAGAACAACTTTATCTAATTACAAAAAAAAAGTTTTGAATTTTTTTCTTTATCAGTTAATTTTTTACAGATTTTTAAAGTTTTAAAAAATTGCAAATTTTGGCCTGGTATGGCTTTACATTTTCTATCATATCTCGGGCTAGAAATAAGATAGAGAAACAAAATAAACACCAATCTACTCAGAACTGTCTAGGCTTTCATCAGATATGTCACAAGAGGATCTTTGTAAATATTTTACCCATGTGATCGCAAGCGCAAAACTTTAAAACGCATTTCCGAAAAATCGGCGCGCTTTAAATATTTCAAAAATGGCCCATGTGTCTGCTTTGCTCTTAGCCACATCTGTACCAAATTTCAAGTTGGGATCGCAATGGGATCATATCTTAACATATTTTACTAGTAATAGCGTCAATGGGTCATTCCATATCAAGTGATCTAAATATGAATATTTTTTTTTACCTGACGTCTTTAGATTTTTTTTTTTTTTCCTTTATGAAGTACTACTTTAGTTAATTACAAATTAAAAGTTTAGAATTTTTTTCTTTATCAGTTAATTTTTTACAGATTTTTAAAGTTTAAAAAAAGGGTGAATTTTGGCCTGGTATGACTTTACATTTTTTTTATCTCAGGCTAGAAATAAGATAATGAAGTGGGAGAGGCATCATTTTACTCAGAACGGTAACAGCTTTCATTTGAGATGTTACAAGACTATGTTTCTTTATATCAAATTCAAACTATTGACGGGCAATTGTGAAAAAATGACTGATTGTGTTCTTGGTGATTTTTGAATTGACACTATAATAGTTAAATATTTTGCACTTAGGTCCAATGAATGCGTCCATGGGGTCAAGCTGGGACAGAGTCATCACAAATTAGCCTTATTTGCAGATGACCTGCTACTTTACATCTCCCAGCCCCTGGTCTCCATCCCTTCGGTCTTAATGGAGTTTGAACGGTTCGGACAATTGAGCAACTTTAAAGTGAATTGCTCCAAAACCGAGGCACTCAATATTTCTTTGCCTGGAGAATTGGTTTCTCATCTATCTAAACAGTTCCCATTTAAATGGAAAGTAGAAGCCATTAAGTACTTGGGAGTCCTTATACCAAAAGATCTTAAACAAATATTCAATTTAAATTATCAACCCCTTTTGACTAACGCGGAATCGGCATTTACCTCCTATAGACAATTAAAGCTATCCTGGTTCGGGAGAATAAACGTAGTCAAGATGGATGTCTTGCCCCGACTCTTATATACTTTTCAGACAGTTCCTGTTCTATTGGATAGAGGCTTCCTCTCCAAAATGCAATCTATGATCCTTAGATTTGTCTGGGGGGCAAGAGGTCCAGATTGCGAATGAATATCCTATCCTTGCCCAAGACCAGAGGAGGGGTTGGACTACCCAACATACGAGCGTACTTTGTGGCTTCCTCTCTTGTTAGAGCTCTAGATTGGCATTATCATGCGTCCTCCAAGAAATGGGTAGGGGTGGAGCAAGAGGGTTTGGGGATTCCGCTGAAACACCTGCTTTGGATTTCCCCTAAAGACTCCACAGACCTAGTACCTTTGACAGACATGACCAGAAACACCTTGAAGGTATGGCACCTAGTGACGAAAACCCTCCGCTTAAACGACAGACTTAGCCCTTTGACTCCCCTTTTTTCCAACCCATCTTTCCCACCCAGATTTGACAGGCAGAGATTTTTATGTTGGCGGATTGTGGATGACACCCGAGTAGGACAGACTCTGTCCAGTGGTGGTTTGCCCCCGATGGCAGAGCTACAACTCAAAGAACCTACGAGACCTCTTAAGTGATTCGAATTTCTCCAATACAGAGCATACTTATATTCAGCTGACCACTCTTGCAGGGTAAGATTGACGCCCAACGTATTGGAGAGGTTATTCCAACTGGAGGCTCCACCGAGGCGCAAAATATCAGTTCTATACCAGGCCTTAGGGTCCATGAGAGAGCAGGGCACCCTTTACTTCCAACGTGCTTGGGAGAGGGAATAGGGGTGTAGCATTTCAGAAGCTAATTGGCAGAAATGCTTTATATTTACTCACTCACTAGCTAGCGCTTGTTCTGCACAAGAAAGAAGCTATAAGCTGCTCACTAGATGGTACTTGTGCCCGACGACACTCCGGAACATGTTCCCTGGAACCCCTGATACCTGCTGGCGCTGTGGGGAAGAGAAGGGTACAATGATACACATTTGGTGGAGTTGTGGGGAAATCCGGCGGTTCTGGTCTGAGGTTTTCAATGCATACGCCCGGATAACAGGTAAACAAGCCGAATGCTGCCCAGAATCGGCAATGTTATCCATTTTTCCAGGTCCTATTGGGCTACAGAAGAGGGATATTCTCCGCTTTTGCATCTCGGCTGCTCGTGCTGTGATCCCGAGGTTCTGGAAATCAAGCCGGGCTCCATCTCTACTTGATTGGTTCAAAGAATTGATGGACATATATCGAATGGAGGAGCTCGCAGCTGATGCGTCGGGATCTCGGAACAAATTCTTAGGGATTTGGGTTGAATGGATTCTTTTTCACGACTCTGCAGAATTTAGGAGTATCTTTTCCAGCACAGATAATATGGCTCGACCTCTGGCTGATGGGGAGCCAGTGGGATGAGTACCCTTTCTCCTTCCCATACCTCACCCGTCCCCCCCCTCCTTTTTTTCTTTTTTTCTTACGTGGCTTTTCTTTCCCAGTATAACTTTTTCTAATGGTTTTTGTTTCTCTTCTCTCTCTCTTCTTTTCTATCTCTCTTTTCTTCCCATCTGATACATTCAGTCTATGTATTTCCTTTCTACACCTATACCTTCAGAATTCTAGTGAGCATTAGACAGGTATCGGAAACTCTGAGCTGTGAGTAGATCATTAATATTTCGGCCTTCCTTTCCGGTACACCAGTCGATAGACTATTCCAACTAGGCCTCAACGGGTAATGACCCACTTACATGGTCAACCTGTTAGAAGGGGCCAAGTGATAAAAATCATTCTGCTGGGGCTGCTTGTCCCCTTGACATCAGAACATCTCAAAACCCTGAGAATGGTTGTATACTTGAGTGTTTGGAATTATATTTAGATTGTAGTATATATTGCACCAGAGATAAGCGCAAAAGTAAATTTGCAGCTTATCTTAAAGTTGCTAATAACTTTGTGAATTCTCTTTTTGTATATTTTATATGTCTCAAGATTTTGTTAAAAGATTGAATGTATGTCTTTCATATGTTTTTTCAAAATTTAATAAAAATGAGATTAACCATAGTTAAATATTTTAAAATATGATCCCATCATGATCCCAACTTGAAATTTGGTACAGATGTGGCTAAGAGCATAAAAGACACATGGGCAGTTTTGGAAAATTTTTATTTAAACGTTTTTTCGGAAATGCGTTTCAAAATGTTGCGTTTGCATTCGCATGGGTAAAAAATTAAAATTAACAAATATATTCTTGTGACATATCTGGTAAAAGCCTGGACAGTTCTGAGTAGAATGGTGTTTATTTTGTTTCTCTATCTTATTTCTAGCCCGAGATAAAAAAATGTAAAGTCATACCAGGCCAAAATTCACCCTTTTTTTAAACTTTAAAAATCTGTAAAAAATTAACTGATGAAGAAAAAAATTCCAAACTTTTAATTTGTAATTAACTAAAGTATTACTTCATAAAGGAAAAAAAAAAATAAAATCTAAAGACGTCAGGTAAAAAAAAATATTCATATTTAGATCACTTGATATGGAATGACCCATTGACACTATTAATAGTAAAATATGTTAAAATATGATCCCATTGCGATCCCAACTTGAAATTTGGTACAGATGTGGCTAAGTGCAAAGCAGACACATGGGCAGTTTTTGAAATATTTAAAGCGCGCCGATTTTTCGGAAATACGTTTTAAAGTTTTGCGCTTGCGATCACATGGGTAAAATATTAACAAAGATCCTCTTGTGACATATCTGATGAAAGCCTGTATAGTTCTGAGTAGATTGGTGTTTATTTTGTCTCTCTATCTTATTCCTAGCCTGAGTTATGAGGAGAAACGTAAAGGCAGGCAACAGCGAAATTCACACTTTTTCCGAACTTTGAAAATCATTTAAAAAAAAAATTAATTTTTTAAAAAATTTTTCTCTTCACATTTTGCATTGTCTGACATGCTATTATCAAATAACAAAATCTCAAAAGAATTAAAAATATAGAGGTAATAATCATTGGTTCACTTGATATGGAATGACCCATCTATCTTATCTAAGGATCAGATGGAGAGGTTCACTAGACCCCTCCACTATCAACTAAAGATAAACACCAGGGAAGACAGACATTTGGGAAAAGGAAACACTTATCTGACAGCAGAACACAGCAACCTCCACCATCTCAGCTTCTGCTGGAGCAAGGATAAAGTGTGCACAAGGAACTATCACCTGCACCGAGGAAGGGTAATGAACCTCCTTATAAAGGTGGAAGGAGTCTGCTGGGTCCTAGTGACCTACAACATTGGTGGATAAAACCAGACCGAGCGCAAGACCTCCACAGCCGTCTCCCCATAATAGAGAGATCTCATCACACCTTCTTTCCATCAACACAGAAGGTAAATGCTCCTGAAAGAGACGGACCATCCTCCACTATTATGGCTGGTGGGCCAAACGCTGGGATCGTCTGCGCGTGGCCTCCACCCTGTCATCCGTGCCACCCGTGACAGCCAGGCACTGGTGTAGCACTGTTATGAAGAAAGCTACACCTCCTGTGTTTACAAGAATTTTTTACTGTGTCCAGCCAAGCAAATCCTTTTTGCCTAGGATCTGTGTATGTCAGGCACTGGTGTAGCATGTTGTGAAGAAGGCTACACCTCCTGTGTTTCCTAGCTTTTTTTTTACTGCATCTAGCCAAGTAAATCCTTTTTGGCTAGTAGCAGTGTGTGATAGGCACTGGTGTAGCACTGTTATTATTATCATTATTATTATTTATTTATTTATATAGCGCCATTATTTCCATGGCGCTTTACATGAGGATAAGGGAGACAAGAACAAGTACACTAAATCTAGGCGATCAGGACGTACAGATAGAGGAGGGGCAAGGACCCTGTCCACGAGGGCTCACAGTCTATGAGGGGCGGGTTAGGATACAGTAGGATGGGGGAATGTCAGGTATGGGGCGGTCTCCTGGGTCTCATGGCAGGTTGTAGGCTTGACAGAACAGGTGAGTCTTCAGGTGACACTTGAAGCTATTCAGGGTAGGAGAGTGTCTGACGTGTTCGGGCAGGGAGTTCCAGAGTAAGGCAGATGCCCGGGAGAAGTCCTGGACGCGGTTGTGCGAAGAGGTGATGAGGGGGGAGCAGAGGAGGAGTTCTTGGGAGGAGCGGAGGTTGCGTGAGGGTAGGTATCGGGAGACCAGGTCGGAGATGTATGGTGGGGCCTGGTTGTGTATGGCTTTGTACGCCATGGTTAGTGTTTTGAATTGGGATCTCTTGGAGACGGGGAGCCAGTGAAGGGCTTGGCAGAGGGGGGAGACAGGGGAGTAGCGGGAGGACAGGTAGATTAGTCGGGCAGCGGAGTTGAGGATAGACTGGAGAGGTGTGAGGGAGTTAGCCGGGAGGCCATTGAGAAGGAGGTTGTAGTAGTCAAGGCGAGAGATGATAAGAGCATGGATGAGAGTTTTAGCGGTGTCGTGGGTGAGGAAGGAGCGGATCCGTGAGATGTTCTTGAGCTGGAGCCGGAGGGATGTGGTGAGGGCCTCGATGTGGGGCTTGAAGGATAGGAAGGAGTCAAGGATTACCCCGAGGCACTTGGCTTGGGGGACTGGGGAGAGGGCGCAGTCTGAATTGTTGTCTTAAGGAACCTCATAAGGATTGTACATTCAGATGTGGGATCCCTTAAAAGAACAACTCAGCCATATTTAACGGGCACCCAAAGAAAAAGGTTCTTCAGTTGTTTGCTCTGCGTAAATTGAAGGATAGGGAGGAGTCAAGGATTACCCCGAGGCACTTGGCTTGTGGAGAAAGTTACAACTCCTGTGTTTACTAGCCTTTTTCTTTTGCATCTAGCAAAGCAAATCTATTTGGGCTAGGAGCAGTGTGTGATAGGCACTGGTGTAGCACTGTTGTGAAGAAAGCTTCACCTAATGTGTACACTAGCCTGTTTTTACTGCATCTAGCCAGGCAAATCCTTTTTGGCTAGAAGTAGTGTGTGGCAGGCACTGGTGTAGCACTGTTGTGAAGAAAGCTACACCTCCTGTGTTTACTAGCCTTTTTTTTAAGCATCTAGCCAAGCAAATCCTTTTTGGCTAGCAGCAGTGTGTGCCAGGCACTGGTGTAGCACTGTTGTGAAAAAAGCTACACCTCCTGTGTACACTAGCCTGTTTTTACTTAATCTAGCAAAGCAAATTCTTTTTGGCTAGTAGCAGTGTGTGCCAGGCACTGGTGTAGCACTGTTGTGAAGAATGCTACATTTCCTGTATTTGATAGCATTTTTTTACTGCATCTAGCCAAGCAAATCTTTTTTGGCTAGTAGCAATGTGTGCCAGGCACTGGGGAGGCACTAATGTGAAGAATGCTACACCTCCTGTATTTACTGGCATTTTTTACTGCATCTAGCCAAGTAAATCCTTTTTTGCTAGTAGCAGTGTGTGCCAGGCACCGCACTGTTGTGAAGAAAGCTACATCTCCTGTGTTTACTAGCCTTTTTTTACTGCCTCTAGCCAAGTAAATCTTTTTTGGCTAGTAGCAGTGTGTGCCAGGCACTGGTGTAGCACTAATGTGAAGAAAGCTACACCTCCTGTATTTACTAGCATTTTTTACTGCATCTAGCCAAGTAAATCCTTTTTGGCTAGTAGCAGTGTGTGACAGGCACTGATATAGCACTGTTGTGGAGAAAGCTACACCTCCTGTGTTTACTAGCCTTTTTCTTTTACATCTAGCAAAGCAAATCCATTTGGGATACTAGCAGTGTGTGATAGGCACTGGTGTAGCACTGTTGTGAAGAAAGCTACACCTCCTGTGTACACTAGCCTGTTTTTACTGCACTTAGCCAGGCAAATCCTTTTTGCCTAGAAGCAGTGTGTGCCAGGCACTGGTGTAGCACTGTTGTGAAGAAAGCTACACATCCTGTGTTTACTAGCGTTTTTTTAATGCATCTAGCCATGCAAATTCTTTTTGGCTAGCAGCAGTGTGTGCCAGCCACTGGTGTAGCATTGTTATGAAGAACGCTTCACCTCCTGTGTACACTAGCCTGTTTTTACTTAATCTAGCAAAGCAAATCCTTTTTGGCTAGTTGCAGTGTGTGCTAGACACTGGTGTAGCACTGTTGTGAAGAAAGCTACACCTCCTGTGTTTACTAGCCTTTTGTTTTTTACTGCATCTAGCCAAGTAAATCCTTTTTGGCTAGTAGCAGAGTGTGACAGGCACCGGTGTAGCACTGTTTTGGAGAAAGCTACACCTCCTGTGTTTACTAGCTTTTTTCTTTTGCATCTAGCATAGCAAATCCATTTGGGATACTAGAAGTGTGTGATAGGCACTGGTGTAGCACTGTTGTTAAGAAAGCTACACCTCCTGTGTACACTAGCCCTTTTTTACTGCATCTAGCTAAGCAAACCTTTTTTGGCTAGCAACAGTGTGTGCCAGGCACTGGTGTAGCACTGTTGTGAATAAAGCTACACCTCCTGTGTACACTAGCCTGTTTTTACTTAGTCTAGCAAAGCAAATCCTGTTTGGCTAGTTGCAGTGTGTGCTAGACACTGGTGTAGCACTGTTGTGAAGAAAGCTACACCTCATGTGTTTACTAGCCTTTTTTTACTGCATCTAGCCAAGCAAATCCATTTTGGCTAGAAGCAGTGTGTGCCAGGCACTGGTGTAGCACTGCTGTGAAGAAGGCTACACCTGCTGTATTTACTAGCCTTCTTTTACTTCATCTAGCCAAGCAAATCCTTTTTGGCTAGTAGCAGAGTGTGCCAGGCACTTGTGTAGCACTGTTGTGAAGAAAGCTACACTTCCTGTGTTTACTAGCCTATGTTTCTGCATCTTGCCAAGCAAATCCTTTTTGGCTAGCAGCAGTGTGTTCCAAGCAGTGTTTTAGCACTGTTGTGTAGAAAGCTACACCTCCTGTGTTTACTAGGCTTTCTTTACTGCATCTAGCTAAGCAAATCCTTTTTGGCTAGCAGCTGTATGTGCCAGGCACCGGTGTAGCACTGTTGTGAAGAAACCTACAACTCCTGTGTTTAGTAGCCTTTTTTTACTGTATCCAGCCAAGCAAATCCTTTTTGGCTAGTAGCAGTGTTTGGATAGGTAGCTTTGGTCCAGTGTTCTGTTGAAATCTACTGCCACACAGCGCAGAAAATACTTTTGTATTGCATCTGCCCAAACCCACTTACCAAAATTTATTTAGGGTAGTACCACTGTTTTACTAAGTAGCTGTGGTCCAGTGTTCTGTTGAAATCCACCGCCACACAGCGCAGAAAATACTTTTATATTGCATCTGCCCAAACCTACTTACCATAATCTTTTTAGGGTAGTACTATGTTTGACTAGGTAGCTCTGGTCCAGTGGTCTGTTGAAATCTACCGCCACACAGCACACAAAACACTTTTCTATTGCATCTGCCCAAATGTACTTACCAAAATCTATTTAGAGTAGTACCACTCTTTGGCCACTCAGGTCTGCTAGTTTTACATCCATAGTATTTTGTGCCAACAACAACAACAGAGTTGTCAATTAGTTACCCTCAAATATGAGTGGTAAAAGGTCTGCTGATAGTGGAAAGTGGAATAGGTGTGTTGGAAAGGTTAAAAAATCTTTGTGTTCATAGGGTAGGTGCTTAAGTAACAGAAACATCTGCTGAACAAATCAGGTAGGTCAGTGACTTGCTTAGGCCTACTGGGCCGTATAAACTGAAAGCTCATGCAAGCGCTCCCATCAATTTTATGCCCTGCCACACACAGGTGGGACAACTATAAATTTTGTGGAGTATTACAGGAAAAACTAGTCAGGTAGGTCAGTGACCTGTATAGGCCCAGTTGACAGGGGAGATTGACCAAATAATGCTTTTAAGCACCCAAAAACTGTTCATGTGTATACAGCACACCTACCAAAACCAGTTTGATAACCAGAACCAGTTTACGCAAACATTAAAGGCCCAGTTACACGGTACGAGATCGTGAACGATATCGCTCAAACATGACAGGTTTGGAGTCATTCAAACGACATCGTTAGGAAGTCGTTGTGTGTAACACCAAGATACGACTATGATAAATCGTTGATCGCAGATTTGAGAACATGTTCTCAAATCAAACTATCCTCAAGCAGCTAAGATTCTGCATCGTTGTGTGACACCGCGATAACAATGTCGTTAACAACTTCGCCTATTCACAACAGTGAACAAATATCGTTCGCTGGGTTGTGCGAACGACACATCGTTGGTGCATCATCCATGATATCTAGACATGTGACATCTCAGCAATGATGTCAAAAAGATGTCCTAAGGCCCGCACGCCTATGAGATCGTTGGTGCTATCTTAACAACATTGAAGTGTGTAACGGTAACATAAAGGAGATGTCGAAATCACAGCTTTTAAGCACCCAAAATGGTGGAAGTGAATACAGCCAATTTGTTAATCACTGGTTGATAGACAAAAAGTTTAAATATTCCGAAACAGGGGCAGGAGTGTCAGAGATAAATATTGAGCTCAGAGAGCTCTACTCAAGTTAAGCAACAAACAGCAAGGAGACCTCAACAACAGTATCCATTTTTCAAAAAAATTAGGCACAGCCACCACTTAAGTGGCATCAATTGCCCCAGAGTTGAAATATTAAAATGGGAAGTTTAATGCAGCACATTAAAAAGTACACAAGCGTTTAGTCTCCCCAGACTGACACAGGGATGGAAAAGTCCTTGCGGATCCATGACTTGTTCATCTTAATAAACATTAGTCTGTCTACACTGTCACTGGACAGCCGCGTGCGCTTATCCGTCAGCATACTACCAGCAGCGCTGAAGACACGTTCAGAGAGAACACTGGCTACGGGGCACGACAAAATCTCCAAGGCTTGAGTGGCAAACTCAGGCAATTTTTCCAGTTTTGAAGCCCAAAATGCACAAGGGTTCAATTCCAACAGTCATGGTATCGATATTGAGCTGTAGATACTCCTGTACCATTCTCTCTAGGTCTGGGAACTGGCTATCCACCTTATGGAGAGAAGTTTTCCTACAACCATAAGAAGACAGTTAAGTAGGTGAGAAGATTGTAGCCACATCCCCCGTCTAGGAAATATGCAAATTTGCACTTCAGTAAGGAAGTGGAATAACTCCAGTGCCACTTTTAAGCAGCTCCTCAAAGTCATAATCACTTTCCAACAAGCTTTTAAATATGCCTTAGTCATATTTAAAAGCTTGTTGGAAAGCGATTATGACTTTGAGGAGTTGCTTAAAGGTGGCACTGGAGTTATTCCACTTCCTTACTGAAGTGCAAATTTCCATTCTCTCTAGGCATTCACTATTAGTCAGATTTGTTCTCTCTTCTGTCATTGCAAAGGATGGTCTAAAAAAAAAAGGTGAAACGATTCTCCAAAATTGCTGTTACCAGATAGACTGTTACTGTTAACGTTTGAGTGATGACGACTCGACATTCCCCGGGTTGGAAAGGTTGAACTGTGATATTCACTATGTGCAACACTGGTGTTTTGGGGAAAAGCAGTACTAAAATTGTCAAAAAGCTTCTGTTGATACTCCTGCATGCGTCCCTTTCCAGGGCAGGTCTGTTAGAATCACTGCACACACACACTTCTAGTCTTTTTGCTTATTGGTGGCAAAAAGACTAGAAGTGTGTGTGTGCAGTGATTCTAACAGACTTGAATACGGGACTCAAGAGGCCCCTTCACTGGCACCACACCCCCTCATATGCCATGTGCTAACCATTGAATCAGACCTTTCCAGGGCAGGAAGCATTTGGCAAAATTTACTCTTCTACCAGGAATCTAACAGTGGCAACCCAGTAGTCAGCATTACTTTGAATTCTAACAATCCTAGGATCATGCTGCAGGTCGTGCAGCAAGAAGGCACTCTTGTGTCTTGCGCATCCAGGAGGCCCAAGTCCTTGCTATATTGGTGGCGGCGGGGTAACATTCACGCTTGCTTCCTCTGCCCTCTCCCCCCAACCTCACACAACAGAAATGTGATCAAGATTTGCCTCACCTGCTGAGTCTTCCATGCGCATCGCCTGTTCGTCCTCCATTTCTTCATCGGCTACTGCATATTCATCAACAGTTTGGCTGCTAAGATGCGCTCTCGTTGTTCCCTCTCCCCTACCCTCCCATGCCAGCCGCCTTGGTGCTGCCGACCGTCTGGACCTTTGAGATCTTGTTATCCCTTCCGCATATGCCTCCTCCTCTACTTCCTACTCTTCCTCTTGGCCCACCACCTGACTCCGAATACTGGTTAAAGTGTGCTCCAGCATGTAGATGACCGGAATAGTCATGCTGATAATGGCATCGTCAGTGCTAAACATCTTAGTAGCTATTGCAAAACTCTGCAAAAGGGTGCAGAGGTCCTTGTTCTGAGTCCACTCCAGCAACGTGATTTTCCCCACCTCTGGATCGCGTTGGCCCAGACTATAAATCATACCATACTGCACCAGGGCTCGTCGTTGCTGCCACAGTCACCACAACATGTGCAGAGTTGAATTCCATAGTGTCAGCACATCGCATTTCAAGTGGTGAACCGGCAGGCCGAAAGACTTCTGTAGCGATGCAAGTCATTGAGCTGCGGGATGCAAACAGCGGAAGTGAGCACACAAGTGCCCTCTGCAGAAGCGCATCTAGGCTGTGATAGTGGGCTAGAAATTGCTGGATGACTAGGTTCAAGATCTGAGCCATACAAGGCACGTGTCACCTTGCCCAGGCAAAGGGCCAAACCCAGGTTTGCAGCATTGTTGCACATGGCCTTCCCTAGCTGCAGGTTCAGTGGAGAAAACCATTGATTAAACTCGATCTCCAGAGCTGACCACAACTCCTCAGCCGCGTGACTCAGATTTCCCAGACATTTTAACGTAAACACTGCTTGATGGCGTTGAGTTCTGCTGCCAGCATAGTAAGGAGGTGTAATTACTATTTTCAAGAACAATCCACACCAACCATCAATCAATTTTAGCATGGTCACTTAATAGTCTACCATAATGGTGCGCAGATAGGCTATAAGTAAGTAACACTCCATAGACTAATTTTAAAACAAGTGAAACCACTTCAAGAGTATACGTTACAAAATGACACCTTTATTAATTAAAAGCAGATAGGTACACGTTACATACAATGAGTTTGGTATAGGAGATCCCAAAAAGATACTGCAGGGCCAGTAGTCCCAGTGCAGATACAGAGATAATCCACAATATACAGGTATCACATTGGAATTAATCATCAACAGCCCCCAGAGTAGTAGTCATGGTCATAACAGCCCATACATACATTATCACTCACCCATTGGAGGTTGTGCCTGTGGTGGATCTCCTCTGCTCTCTCTGCCCTGTCTCGCCCTGCAGAGCCCCCTACGCGCGTTTCGCAACGCTTGATCACGGGGATGGTTAGTGAGTGTGATTTCACGCCATTTATAGCGGCTGAATGGCGCCAAGACGCCGTTCAATGCGGGCGGCACGTCACTTCCGCCGGAAAGGCGTGAAGAGCGTACGCGCGCGAGAGTCCCAGGTACTCTCGCGCATGCGCAGCTCCATTCACGCGATTCCACTAGACGGAGCGACATAGCCTGTGCCACACATGTCTCCAGCGGCCATCTTGGTGGAGACCAATATATGCTGCCAATAGATAGGGATATGTTCTCATATATCTTACACTGATGGAAGGACACATCATCATATTGATCTCTCCTAACTGTATTCCGTCCCATATTCATCCACATACATACTGAACACACTCATACAACACATTACATAAATACAAAAGTGAGGTAAACATAATTAAAGTGAGTAAGTGCATAGCAGTATATATGATTGATACATAGTATACATATTTATACATATAATGAAAATAACATTAATTTACATGTGAAAAGCTACGACACAGTGTAAACTGTGAATTAAGTATGTAAAAACATTATTTATCGCTTATACTTGTGTTCATGTCAAAGACATGAACTACATTCTAATAAATACTTTCATACCAAGGTTACACAATATCTATTGGATGTAAATCTACATGAAGGACCATTTTATATTTGATAGTAGTCAGTCCATCATTATTATTTTTGAAACTTCCGAGTTGGCATATTATTCACGGTCTCCATGATTGTTTCAGTCGCTATATTTGACTCCATACATAACGGTCATCAGTTCTCCTAGGAAAAACTAAAATACACAGTAATTAAAAACACGTATGGTCGGGACACAAACAGCTCCTATATTATGTTTATGGGAAGAAGCAGCCCATAGCACAGCAGAACTATGTCCTGTTGAGGAATGGGACAAAACTCAACTTTTCATTAAGTCCTCTTGGGACCATAGTGTCCAGTTCGACTATCCACCTGCACTCTTATTGTGCAAGTGTTTTAGCCAAATCACCTCCCCGAATGCCTGCCTGCACTTTGTCAATACCCTTCACTATTAGTCCTTTAGGATTACAGTCATGGAAGAATCTAAAATGTCTAGGTATAGTTTTTAGAGTTGAAGTATCCAAGACATCAGCTGCATTCTCAATGTCACGCACGTGTTCACGTACCCTCACACGCAACTGCCTCGTGGTCAGACCAATATATGTCTTTCCACAGGGGCAAGTTGCGTGGTAGACCACGTGAGTCGTGCTACAGGTAATATATTTTTCAATTCTGTGTACCTTTTGTATATTAGAGGAACAAAATTCTTTCGCTCTCCTTATATTTCCCTGAGTGCAGCTTAAACAGTCTCCGCAAGGATAACAACCCACCAAAGGATTTCTGGGATGTTCGCCAAAGAAGTTTGTTTTTTTCGGAGTGTAATGGCTGCTGCTCAGAATTTCCCGCAAATTTTTTCCCCTTCTAGATGTCAGCATTGGCTTAGTCGGTAAATTTCTCTCCAATATAGGATCCGTCATCAAGACAGACCAATGCTTACACAGAATTGACCTGATATTTGTCCATTGAGAATTAAAGGTTGTGATGTATCTAATGGTGCCCGTATCAGGAGCCCTGGTTTTAGGTGCAAATAGCAAATGTTCCCTACTTGTCTTTTTGGCCCTCAGATATCCCTGTTTTACACTTCTATTGCTGAAACCTCTGGAAGCAAACCTTTGTTGAAGATCCTTCGCCTGTCTTTCGAATTTCTCGTCGCTAGAGCATATGCGACGCATTCTCAAAAATTGACCGACTGGGATGGCTTTGATTGTACTTTTATCATGTGCTGATGTCGCATGGAGGAGGGAGTTCACGGCCGTAGTTTTTCGATGAACGTCTGTTTCTATTACACCATCATTCCTCACCTCCAGAGCGACATCCAAGAATGTCATATATTTTTTGTGCGCCTGATAAGTTAATTTGATGTTCACGTTATTTTGATTGACGACATTCATGAACGTATCTAAGTCGGATCTTGACCCCTGCCAAATAAATAGCAGGTCGTCAATGTAACGAAACCAACAGGGTATGTTTTCAATACCCACAACGTCTCCAGATTGGAACAACGACCGCTCCCAACTACCCAAAAATAAATTTGCATATGAGGGGGCACAAGCCGCCCCCATTGCTGTACCTCGTCTCTGTATATAGAAGCGGTCGTTGAACACGAAGACGTTGTGGGTAAGAATGAACTCAAGTAATTCAATAATCAGGTTGCACAAATTGTCATCCCAGTCGGTCATCTTCAAAAACACGCGTACTGCCTCCACTCCATCCCTATGTGCGATACATGTGTATAAGGATTCTACATCGGCTGTGACCAGCCACATGTTTTCTGATAGTACCATTCCTTCAAGTTTAGTCAAGATATCAGATGTATCCCGCACATAAGAAGGGAGTGTAACGACGAGTTTCCTAAGATAAAAATCAATGAATCTACAGGTAGGCTCACATAGACCGCCTATGCCAGAAACGATGGGGCGTCCTGGGGGACTGTTGAGATCTTTGTGAACTTTTGGTATCAAGTAAAAAGTCGGAATTTTTGGATCCTCTACCAACAGTCCCTCCAGTATCTTTTTTGAAATTACCCCATCGTTAAAAGCACGTTGTATTATTTCCAGAAGTTCAACAATATGTTTAGCAACAGGGTTATACGACATTTTCATGTACGTATCTTTATTGTTCAGTTGTTTATAGGCCTCTTTCTCATACAAGATTTTTGGCCAGACCACCACATTCCCCCCCTTGTCAGCATTTCTGATCACCACATCATCAAGATCTTTTAACTCTTTTAATGCCATACGTTGTGTAGATGTTAAATTGTCACGACCTCCAAACTTGGATAGTTTTTTGAGATCTTCAGTGACCAATTTATTAAATATCTCCACTTGTGGGCATGTCGACAAAGGGGGGAATGTGGTCGATCTGGGAACCACGTTAGATGGAAACATACCTGGTGGTATTGGTAAATCATCACTCAGGTCCTCTAGATCCACCACGGCATCCTTTTCAAGCACCATAAGATCCATCTCAGTATCAGCCGATCTGTCATGTAACCTCCGTAAAATAATTTTGCGAGTGAACAAATTTAGATCCTTCACTGCTGTAAAAAAATCGTAACAGTTTTTAGGGACAAAATTTAGACCTAATTGCAGGACTTCAATTTGGGCATCAGAGAGGGAGTGAGGTGACAGGTTAATTACCTCCAATTGGTTGGCTTTCCTTTTACTGTCTGGTGGATTAACTGGGGAATTATTTTTCCTTTTTGCATTCTGTTTTTTCTGTTTTTTCTGTTGTTCTGTCATCCCTTTATTTGCCCCATTTTCTGACCCATTTTAGATTCTTCCATGACTGTAATCCTAAAGGACTAATAGTGAAGGGTATTGACAAAGTGCAGGCAGGCATTCGGGGAGGTGATTTGGCTAAAACACTTGCACAATTAGAGTGCAGGTGGATAGTCGAACTGGACACTATGGTCCCAAGAGGACTTAATGAAAAGTTGAGTTTTGTCCCATTCCTCAACAGGACATAGTTCTGCTGTGCTATGGGCTGCTTCTTCCCATAAACATAATATAAGAGCTGTTTGTGTCCCGACCATACGTGTTTTTAATTACTGTGTATTTTAGTTTTTCCTAGGAGAACTGATGACCGTTATGTATGGAGTCAAATATAGCGACTGAAACAATCATGGAGACTGTGAATAATATGCCAACTCGGAAGTTTCAAAAATAATAATGATGGACTGACTACTATCAAATATAAAATGGTCCTTCATGTAGATTTACATCCCATAGATATTGTGTAACCTTGGTATGAAAGTATTTATTAGAATGTAGTTCATGTCTTTGTCTTTGACATGAACACAAGTATAGGGATAAATAATGTTTTTACATACTTAATTCACAGTTTACACTGTGTCGTAGCTTTTCACATGTAAATTAATGTTATTTTCATTATATGTATAAATATGTATACTATGTATCAATCATATATGCTGCTATGCACTTACTCACTTTAATTATGTTTACCTCACTTTTGTATTTATGTAATGTGTTGTATGAGTGTGTTCAGTATGTATGTGGATGAATATGGGACGGAATACAGTTAGGAGAGATCAATATGATGATGTGTCCTTCCATCAGTGTAAGATATATGAGAACATATCCCTATCTATTGGCAGCATATATTGGTCTCCACCAAGATGGCCGCTGGAGACATGTGTGGCACAGGCTATGTCGCTCCGTCTAGTGGAATCGCGTGAATGGAGCTGCGCATGCGCGAGAGTACCCGGGACTCTAGCGCGCGTACGCTCTTCACGCCTTTCCGGCGGAAGTGACGTGCCGCCCGCATTGAACGGCATCTTGGCGCCATTCAGCCGCTATAAATGGCGTGAAATCACACTCACTAACCATCCCCGTGATCAAGCGTTGCGAAACGCGCGTAGGGGGCTCTGCAGGGCGAGACAGGGCAGAGAGAGCAGAGGAGATCCACCACAGGCACAACCTCCAATGGGTGAGTGATAATGTATGTATGGACTGTTATGACCATGACTACTACTCTGGGGGCTGTTGATGATTAATTCCAATGTGATACCTGTATATTGTGGATTATCTCTGTATCTGCACTGGGACTACTGGCCCTGCAGTATCTTTTTGGGATCTCCTATACCAAACTCATTGTATGTAACGTGTACCTATCTGCTTTTAATTAATAAAGGTGTCATTTTGTAACGTATACTCTTGAAGTGGTTTCACTTGTTTAAAAATAGTAAGGAGGTGTGCTGGATTTTTTCTGCGCAGTTTTAACACGTCACATTACCAGACATGATTTTGGTGCAGGTAAAGGACCTAGAAGAGGTGGAGGAGGCAGAAGCAGTGGAGGAACTTCTACATACAGAGGTTTTAAGCACAACCCGTGGAGTTGGCAAGACTTGTACAGCAGCCCCTTTCCCTGCTATCACCATAGTCACCCAATGCCCAGTCAGCGACATGAAACGCCCCTGTCCATGCTTACTCATCCAGGTGTCTGTGGTGAAATGCAACCTTTCACACACAGAGTTTCTCAAGGAAGTGGTGATGTTGTGTGCAATATTCTGGTGTAGCACAGGCACAGCTTTCTTTGAGAAGTAGTGATGACTGGGCATCTGGTACTGGGGCACTGTGACGGCCATAATGTCTGGAATATCCTCTGTGTCCACCAGCCGGAAAGACAGCATTTCCATAGCCAACAGCTTGCAGATGGTGAAATTCAACCTCTTTGCTTTAGCATTTGTAGGAGGAAATGGTCTTTTACTTGTCCACATCTGGGGAACAGAAGGCTGTCTGCGGTGCTGAGACAGGGTTGACAAACTGCTGGACTGTGAGGGAGGTGCAGGCGGACATATTATGTTGCATTCATAAAAAGGTGGTGCTCTCGATGTCTGACAGTGCTCAACAGCAGCAGGTGTTTCCACTTCCAAAACAGCTGACAACCTGTCAATCACACTGGCTGTTGCGGGTAAAGAGGTGGAAGTCCTGCGGCCGAAAGCCTCTGTGAAAGCTGTCCCCACAGTCACAGAGGATGAAGAAGCAGCAGATGCACTTGATGGGGCATACAGTGGTTGGCCAGGCCCGCTAAGCCGTTTTGTAGCACAGTGAGCTTCCCACTATGACTAATGCTTATGTCCATGTGACAGTTCATGCACAAACTACTCAAAGTATTGATTTTTTGGCCTCTACTCACATTTTTTTTACAAATTTTGCAGATAACATGAGTTGGGTCATCCTTTGCAATCTGCAAAAAGGCCCAAGCTCGGTAAGGCTTAGCGCCCATGCGACCTGCAGAGCCACCACGGCTTCTGCACAGAGGCAGAGTTGTGGCTGAGGACGCAGTTGTTGACGTGCTTCCAGAACTCTGTCTCTGTCCAGGAAGCTGCAAGCTAACCTATTCACTAGCATCCTCCTCCACCTCCTCTGTTGAGCTCATCAACTGCCTGCCTGTGAGTTGACAGTAAGTGGGATCTCCAACCTTATCATCACCATGTGTGTTCTCACACTCGTCGTCCTAAGAGCCAACCTCTTCCTGCCCTGAGCGCAAAGTCAAATTGTCTTTTCAATCATGTATCTGAGTCTTATCATCATCTGCCTCATTGTCTCCACCAACAGGGGTTACAGTTTGGGAATGAGGGTGTACATTATGCTCGGACCCTTCTTCATCTGGGCCTAGATGCGACTCACAAAGATTTTGGACATCAGTGCAGATTATTTCCTTGTCTTGACTCACTGAAGCTTTGGAGCAGACCTCTGATTCCCAGGCTATAGTATGAGTGAACAGCTCTACAGACACACCCATCTGTGCTAACCCATAGTCAATAGGGCAGCTGGAGACTGGAGAGCTGTGAGGAAGCAAGTGTGATTGGGGTGACACCTCTAAGGACTGAAGTGTTTGTGTTGTTCAATTTGAGGTGGAGGAGAGCCTACTTGATGGAGCGCTTGATATCCATTGTAGCACCTGCTCCTTTTAAGCCTCATCTACAAGTTTTAGCGATGCTCTGCTGCATAAGAAAGGGATGATAGCAGATAGTCCACGAAAAGAAGTAGACATTTCAGTTTGGCTTTAAGATGGTACTAGTTTTTCCTGTAATACTCCACGAAACTTATAGTTGTACCACCTGTGTGTGGCGGGGCATGACATTGATGGGAGCGCTTGCATGAGCTTTGAGTTTATCCAGCACAGTAGGTCTAAACAGGTCACTGACTTACCCCTCTATTATTTCCTGTAATGCTCCATGAAACCTATAGTTTTCCAACCTGTGTTTGGCAGTGCATAACATTGATGGGAGCACTTGCATGAGCTTTGAGTTTATCTGGCCCACTAGGTCTAAACAGGTCTTTGATCCACCTGACTAGTTTTTCTGGTAATACTCCACAAAACCTATAGTTGTGAGCGCTTTTATGAGCTTTCAATTTATCCAGCCCAGTAGGCCTAAGCAGGTCACTGACCTACCTCTCTATTATTTCCCGTAATACTCCACAAAACTTATAGTTGTCCCACCTGTATGTGGCAGGGCATAACATTGATGGGAGCACTTGCATGAGCTTTGAGTTTATCCAGACTACTAGGACTTAACAGGTCACTGACCTAGCTGACTAGTTTTTTTGGTAATATTCCACAATACTTATAGTTGTCCCACCTGTGTGTGGCAGGGCATAACATTAATGGGAGCGCTTGCATGAGCTTTGAGTTTATCCGGCCCACTAGGCCTAAATGGGTCACTGACCTACCTCTCTAGTTTTTCCTGTAATTCTCCACAAAACTTGAAATGCTAGGCCAAGTCCTGTTACGGACCCTGTGCCATGCAGGTAGGATGGGCCATTCGACAATTTTTGGTCTGGGACAATTGGGTGCCATTTTGCTGTGGTATGACCCTTTGGGAACAGTAAGGATTCTTGTTGGAGTCCCCTTGCTGTGTGGTACATGATTTGAGCAGGGCCTATACCTGTGTCTCATCCTTCTTTTACTCCTCCACCTCTATTTACTTAATGTAGTAAACTACTGCCATTTTTCCCCTGTAACTCATCCATTTGTCAATTCAAAGTCCTTGTTCTGCCCATTCATGAGCAGCTACGAAAATATTCATAAAGTTATACTACAGTTATACTAGTTACAACCTGTAGAGGTCATTAGTTGCCTATTTATGTTGTTTAGATGTTAAACATGATCTAGCAGAGCTCTTAGTCTGTTCCCTTTAAGAATAGTGTGTGCCAAGGGACCGCCCCCCTTCTTCCTCCGAGAGCAAGAGATCCTTGTAGTCAGTTTCCCAGTTCTTCATTGAGAAGATAAGATGTGTGTTTCTGGCTCTCCATTCCTTACAACTTTCCTCTCGTCAGATGATTCCAGTAAGAGCAATGCAGTTACATGTTTTTGTGTAGAATCTTTGTGAACAGGTTATTGTGACGACCATCCGCTGTGAGGCTGAGCTGCTGGTAAGGCAGCACCCCGAGAAACCCCGAGACCCTTAACCCCTATACAGGGATCTAGAATTACAGCGGAGCCCAGGAGGTAGCTACCTATGAGAGCAGCAGAGCAGGGAGGTCGTCTAGGAAGGGAAAAATCAGGAACCGAAGAACGTAGTCAGGAGTCCGAGTCAAAACCGAGAGGGCAGCGAAGGTACAAAATCGTCAGGCGGTAACAGAGTCGAAAATCCAGGCAAAGGTCAGAGTCAAAACCAAACACACACTATGTCACTGGGGAACCAAAACTATATCTGGCAGCCTGCAAGACAGGCTCCAATGTATTTGAAGGGCGCGGTTACCTCCCATAGGCTGGAGCTCACAGCCTGATGACCTCATCCGGACCGCCCCTAGAACCAGGCCAGATGGAGATGCACGACTGGCTCCACCCACCCCACCTCTGACAGAAGAACGCAGGCTGCGCCTAACGGACACCTCTGCAGGGCCCGCTCCTCTGCGACCAACACCACCCAGATGGGAAACACAGCGGCGCTCAGCGACAGAGGCAGACGTCGTGGGAGCAGTTCCATATGAGGACAAGGCCCTCCTATCACCGGAGCCACCAGCCGAAGGAATCCGGCTCCTCCCAGCGGCCGAGGCAGGAACACCGGCCACCGAGTCCAATGGCGATGTGACAGTACCTCCCCCCTCTACGAGGGGCCTCCGGACCCACATAACCCGGTTTATTGGGATGAAGAAGATGAAACTTCCTGATCAAACCCTTGGCATGGATATTACTGGCAGGCACCCAGGACCTCTCCTCCGGACCATAGCCCTTCCAATGTACCAGATACTACACGGATCCTCTCACTAAACGGGAATCAAGGATCCGTTGAACTTCGTATTCCACGGCACCCCCGACCAAGACCGGAGGAGGAGGGGACCGGACAGGACGAATCGGAGATTGGTACAATTTGAGAAGGGATATATGGAATACATTGGGCAGTTTGAATGATTGAGGGAGCTTCAGACGAAAGGCTACAGGGTTAATCACGTCAATTATTTCATATGGACCAATAAACCTGGGACCTAGTTTGGCAGACGGCACTTTGAGCTTGATATTTTTCGTAGACAACCAAACTTTGTCCCCAACTCCCAGGTCCGGACCCTTGGAGCGCCATTTATTTGCAGAAGACGCCTGCCTAGTCTGAGCCCCCTTTAAGTTTTTGTTCACTTCAGACCAGATAGTCTTTAACTGATCTATGGACCTTTCTACCCCAGGAATGTCAGAAAGCCTAGAAGAAAATGAACAAAAGCGCGGGTGCAGCCCATGATTACAGTAGAAAGGGGTGGTCTTGATGGACTCCTGGTACTGGTTATTCATGGCGAATTCTGCTAGTGGCAGATGTTCCACCCAATCAGATTGATGCTCAGAGACATAACAACGTAGATACTGTTCGAGAGCTTGATTAGTGCGCTCGGTTTGACCATTGGTTTCAGGGTGATAGGCAGAAGAAAAGGAATAGTCAATTCCAATCCGTTTACAGAATGCCCTCCAAAACTTAGAAACTAACTGGGTGCCCCTGTCAGAAACAATATTCACAGGAACACCATGCAATCGCACAACATGATTAATAAATACTTTGCTCAGGGTCTCGGAATTAGGTAACCCGGACAGCGGAACAAAATAACACTGCTTGCTGAATCTGTCTACCACTACCCAGATACAAGTCTTCCCTTCTGAGAGTGGCAGGTCAGTAATAAAATCCATGGAGATATGAGTCCAAGGACCCTCAGGGGTAGGCAAGGACTGGAGCAACCCGGCAGGGCGGTTGCGGGGAGACTTAGCGCGAGCACAGGTTTCACAAGCCAGTACATATTCCTTACAGTCCTTTACTATGGTTGGCCACCACAAACTCCTGGTCACAAGTCTGATGGTGTTATTGATACCAGGATGCCCTGCAAGGACGGAATCATGAGATTCCTTAAGGACTTTGTGGCGGTATGTGGCAGGGACGAATAGTTTCTGGGCAGGAGTAGTGTCAGGGGCCTGTTCTGGAGATCTACAAATCTCTTCCAGAAGATCCAAAGACACAGCCGAGACAACAATCCCCTTGGCTAAAATGGAAGTCGGTTCAACGTCCCCGACTTGTATGGGGCAAAAACTTCGAGACAGGGCATCAGCCCTCACATTTTTAGTACCTGGTCGGAAAGTGATAACAAAATCAAATCTGGAGAAGAACAAAGCCCACCTAGCCTGTCTAGGATTCAGTCTTTTCGCTGACTCCAAGTAGGTCAGGTTTTTGTGGTCAGTAATTACGGTAATCTTATGTTTGGCGCCTTCGAGGATGTGGCGCCATCCCTCGAAGGCCCATTTGATTGCCAACAACTCTCGGTTACCTATGTCATAATTCATCTCGGTAGACGAAAATTTTCGGGAAAAAGAAGGCACACGGACGAAGCTGAGTGACGGATGCAGTGCCTTGTGATAGCACTGCTCCCACTCCAACTTCAGAGGCATCTACCTCTACAATGAAGGGGCGGTCCAGATCAGGCTGAACCAATATAGGGTCAGAGGAGAAACATTCCTTTAACTTAGAAAACGCATAAATTGCTTCAGGCTTCCAATTAACCACATCCGCCCCTTTCCGTGTCAAATCATTGAGTGGTTTGGCTATCTCGGAAAACCCTTTAATAAATTTGCGATAATAGTTAGCGAAACCCAAGAATAGCTGCAGTGCCTTCAGAGACTTGGGTTGTACCCATTCCTTAATGGGTTTAATTTTGGCAGGATCCATGCGAAAACCTTTAGCAGATATAATATACCCCAAAAAGTTTATCTCCTCCTCCATGAAGACACATTTCTCTAATTTGGCGAATAAAGAATGCTCTCTGAGTCTCTGGAGTACAGTACGGACATGTCGGACGTGCGACCAAAGACCAGGAGAAAAAAACAGAATGTCGTCCAAATAAACGACCACATATACACCACTGATATCTCTGAAAATATCATTGACAAAATTCTGAAACACTGCAGGTGCGTTACTTAACCCGAACGGCATTACAAGATACTCAAAATGGCCGAGAGGCATGTTAAACGCGGTCTTCCACTCATCGCCTGCTTTTATACGGACAAGGTTATATGCTCCCCTGAGGTCCAGTTTGGTGAAATATTTGGCTCCTAAGAGCTGATTATAAAGATCAGGGATGAGTGGAAGAGGATACTGGTTTTTTACAGTGATTGCGTTTAATTCGCGGTAATCAATGCAAGGTCTGAGGCCACCATCTTTCTTTCCCACAAAAAAGAAACCAGCCCTACTGGTGAGGTGGACGGTCTAATATACCCCTTTCTCAGACTGTCTGCTATGTAATCATTCATGGCCTGACGTTCTGGACCAGAGATTAAATATTCTCCCCTTCGGGAGACGAGAATCAGGTATCAAATCTATGGCGGAATCATACTTTCTGTGAAGGGGTAATTTCTCTGATTCCTAAATAGAAAATACATCTTCAAAATCTCTAAAGGCATAAGGCACAAATGGAGGAGTCTTGACCTTCACTTGGTTTACAGATAGCGAGATACAGTTACCCTGACACTTTGGGCTCCAGCGCACGATGTCACTCAAGTGCCAGTCTATGACTGGGTTATGTTTACGTAACCATGGCATGCCCAGGATTACTGCAGATGATAAATTACTGATAGCAAAAAATGACACATTTTCAGCATGTAAAGACCCCACCAACATTGACACTTCCTCAGTGACAAATTCCACTCCACCCTGGATGAGGGGAGTACCATTAACTGCAGTGGTTCTAATGGGGGCATTAAGCCTTAGTAGTGGTACACCTAGATTTCTTGTTACCAGGAGATCTATGAAATTCCCCTCTGAGCCACTGTCTACATAAGCCTCTAAACACACAGATTTATTAAGGTAAGTCAAAGAAATAGGTAACAGGACTTTGGCCGCATTTGCGGGCAATCCTACCTTTGCACCCGGGCAGGCAGAGCCAGAGCCACCCAGGTGCTGACATCCAGGGAACGAGGCCTTCTGATCTCCAGTGTTCATGCAGAGGACTTCAGATTGTGGCTTGTACAGCATGTTGGAATAAGACGATGGGAGTGTTCCTTCACAGGACTGAGAAGCTGAACACAGATGCATTGAGAGAAGCAATTAACAGCTGACACAGCTCATGGTGGGTTTACACGCCGCGATATCGGCGTCCAACTCCGACCCAACTCCGACAAAAAGTCACGTGGTTCGGGAGTTGGACCCGATATCGTTCCTGCATCGTACTGTTTGAAGGTACAATACGATGCAGGAACGATGGTAATCTGATATCGGGGGTTGAATGAGCGTGCTATTCAACCGCCCGATATCGGATGCCTGTTGGAGCCAGATCGTTGCGTGTAAACATCCAGCTACGATGTGTACTCGCACCTCACCCATTAACTCCCATGTTAAATGGTTGTTGCTGGGTTGGTGGGCGTACACATCGTAGGGACGTTGTTTCCCGATATCGCAACATGTAAACCGCCGATGCGATATCGGGAAAAGTGCTCAAAAAATGCGCGCTCCCGTGCCGTTATATAGCGATATCGCCCCGATATCGGGACGTGTAAACCCACCATCAGAGTAAAGAAAAAAAAACAACAGGTAAAACCATTGGGAAAAGGAGAGAAAAAAAAATGGTAAGGGAATGCGTTTAAATATATATATAGTCGATATATATATATAGAAAAAATGGTATGGCCAGATATAATGTGACGACCATCCACTGTGAGACTGAGCTGCTGGTAAGGCAGCACCCAGAGAAACCCCGAGACCCTTAACCCCTATACAGGGATCTGGAATTATAGCGGAGCCCAGGAAGTAGCTACCTATGAGAGCAGCAGAGCAGGGAGGTCGTCTAGGAAGGGAAAAATCAGGAACCGAAGAATGTAGTCAGGAGTCCGAGTCAAAACCGAGAGGGCAGCGAAGATACAAAATCGTCAGGCGGTAACAGAGTCGAAAATCCAGGCAAAGGTCAGAGTCAAAACCGAGAGGGCAGCGAAGGTACAAAATCGTCAGGCGGTAACAGAGTCGAAAATCCAGGTAAAGGTCAGAGTCAAAACCAAACACACACTATGTCACTGGGGAACCAAAACTATATCTGGCAGCCTGCAAGACAGGCTCCAATGTATTTGAAGGGCGCGGTTACCTCCCATAGGCTGGAGCTCACAGCCTGATGACCTCATCCGGACCGCCCCTAGAACCAGGCCAGATGGAGATGCACAACTGGCTCCACCCACCCCACCTCTGACAGAAGAACGCAGGCTGCGCCTAACGGACACCTCTGCAGGGCCCGCTCCTCTGCGACCAACACCACCCAGAGGGGAAACACAGCGGCGCTCAGCGACAGAGGCAGACGTCACGGGAGCAGTTCCATATGAGGACAAGGCCCTCCTATCACTGGCGCCACCAGCCGAAGGAATCCGGCTCCTCCCAGCGGCCGAGGCAGGAACACCGGCCACCGAGTCCAAAGGCGATGTGACAGTTATAACCCAGCCGTTAGTACAGGGAGAGCTGTGTGATAGGAGATGTGTTATACCCTGTAATTCTTCATGCTAGCATGTTTGCATTGTATGTAGCTAAAGGTATTTCTGTGTAGAATACTGTAAAGTGAAGTGTATTGTGCTCTATTATACACTAATGGTCTAATGCTCTAATGCTAATTATACACTAGTGCTCTAATATACACTATTTGAGCTAATGCCTTTTGCACTGTATGCAGATAGATGCATTCTGTATAGAATAGAGCCTGTTGCAGTGGCCTTTATCCTACTTACTCATGTTGACTGTAACCTGTGTTATAATTGTGTTAGTGCTAGTTTCTTTAATGCACCCAGAACTGACTGTGATTATTCTGTACTTGTATTCTAGTTTTTACCACATACATTATTGTTCATGCAATCAAGTTCATCACCTCAATAAATATAGACTCCAGAATCCTACAGTCTGTTCCTTGGGGAAGTGAACGGGGGTTAATCTGTATGCTAGATAGCCACAGCTCCACATGTGGAAGAAGGCAGAACAGTCAGTTTCACTCACCTCTGAAATTTTAAGTGAATGTTAACCACCTTCTATTTTGAAGAGCTTTGCAAGAGTGTGCAGGTTGGCACAGACCATGTCTCGTGCCCCCATTCTACGCCAAGAGACTATTTGTACTGTGGGTAGATTGTTGTCACTTTTCCTAGTGTTTGTTGTCCATTCAGAGCAGTTTGACAGCTTTTGGAAATGGATGCTTTCTATGTTATGTGTGTACTGATGTTTTTTATGTGTTTTTCTGTAGCCTGCCATTGATTCCAATGGGTTTCGACGGTGTTTGACAAACATTTGATGTACAATTAATCGAATACATCCCAATTCGGTGAATCGATCCGAATTCAAACTCTAATGGTACCTTTACACGCCGCCACAGGAAGGTAGAAACCACCAGGCATCGGACACAATTGTGCCTTTTGCCTTGAAAAGACCGCGAAGTGGCGGCGTGTAATTCAGGAAGTTCCTTCCTGTGTCTTTGGATACCTGTGTTTGAGCCGTGCTCAAAAACAAGAAGGCATAATCCCTATGGTGGCGACGTGTAATACGGGCACAGGCAAGGTATTTGCGTGCCCTAGTGAATTCCCTTGGGCATGCCACAGCGTCATGTATACCACGCCCCATCAGCTATCATTGGTTGGGGCTACTGTGTATCCATTGGCTATCCCTGCACAGGGCGCCATATTCAGCGAGCTGGCCAGTCACACTCCACATTTGCAATGGTGTCATGTATTAGCCAGCCTTCCTGCACTGGCTGGCCAATCATGATGCTATTGCATTGTCCAATCACCGTACGAGCGTCGCGTAATACACAACTCTGGAACGCCTATGTACTTACGCCGCACAATATGTACGCCCATATTCCCTTGTGGTAGCGGCGAGTAAATCAGGGAAGGTATTCCACAGAAGGTAACCCGCGGCACCCGTCGGCACTTCCGGGGAACGAAAATACCTTCTGTGGAGCACCTCGTGGCGGCGTGTATATGCGGCATCAGGCACCGTTAGCAACCATTGAAAACGCGTGCGTGCACGTGCGGTGCCTACCTGTTGCTGCCCTCTGTGGCGGCGTGTAAAGGTACCTTAAGGGCCATGTCACATGGTTCAATTTCCTGAACAATATTGTTAGCGATCACATGCACGCGCGATCGCTAACAATATCGTTCATATCGCTGGTGAGCTGTCACACAGGCAGACTCGCCAATGATGTGGAACAGCGTGAACGCTGGTAACCATGGTAAACATCGGGTTACTAGGCGCCGCGAGGCACTTAGTAACTTGATGTTTACAATGGATACGAGCTCCCAGCATAGGCTGCAAGGCGCTGGGAGCTCGTTCATCGTTGCTCTGCCGGTGTCACACGCAGCGATGATGCGTGTCCACCGGCCGACAAGCGATAGATTTGTGAACATGTTCACAAATCTGCAATCAAACGAATGATTTTTCAAAGAAAAATCGTTTGTTTACACGCAGCAACGCACAAACGATATCCCTTAAGCGATCAAAAAAGCAGGTCGCTTAAACGATATCGTTCAGGAAATTGATGCATGTGACGTGGCCCTTAGGTGCGGGCTCATCACTACTGGTGTGTGCTCCAGAAAGGAGACAGACACTCATAGGTGCTAATAAATATGTTTACATGCATAGATTATATACATATACATCCCAGTGGAAAAAGATCCAATTGATGCGTAAAGAAACATGGCATTATCAATGTGTAGATCAAACTGGGCATACCCCTTTACAACACTTGTAATCTCTACATCACGTACTGATTACAATGAGCTGCATAATGAGCCACGTAAATTGCAGGGAACACAACAGAAGCACAAACAAATGCCCGATAACACATAGTTGATTACAATTCACATGCTTTTGTTAAACCACTGCCATACATTCTAATACAAAAAACCTAGTCCATAAAACGTGTAAGTACTCTGCAGTAAAAAAGTCTAAAATGCAAGTGCAGTAAAAAATATGTAAATAACAGGGTACTTGGTCCATAAGTTTTTTGCGCATAAAATGTACTTCAAGCTGCCTCACCTCATCAAGGTGTACCCATATCGAAGCAGTCCTATCTGTTGTATTAAAAACCTGATCAAGTAATGTTTTGGTGGCGTAAACGTGTTCACACAGACGCGTTCTTTTTGTGTTCAGGGTTCATTAGTTTTCACTGCCATACATTGACTAGGCACTATGCTGCTAAGTGCAGATATTAGGGATGTAAATCGATATAATAGTGCAATGCATTACCTCTGGGGTTAAAGATAAGGGTCTCAGCACCCTACACTTGTGAGTGTCCTGCGTTCTATGCCCATTTCGGCTGATGCCTTTGTCAATGGGCATGCCAGTGTTACACAGGGGGGCAGCTTAAAAAATGGCATTTGGCCAATCAGAGTGTCATTTTCTTCATCCAAATCATTGATAAAGATGTTTTACAACACATGGCCCAGGACAGAGCCCCATGGTACCCCACTTAAGACATTCTTCTACTTATTGTTCCCTAACAAGCCTATTTGAGTCCGACCAAGGTGCACCTCCCCCTCCTCCCTCTCTTTCCCCCTTTTTTTTCCTTCTCTTAACTCTCAACTTTTCTAAAAATCTTTCTTGAACAAGGACTGCCTTTTTCTTAGCTAGCCTAATGTATATCCTAATTAGCCACTCCTCCTCACCTCTGGACCCTACCAAAGCCCCCGCTGAAGTAGGTCCATATAACGAACCTACGCATGGGTGTACCCAGGATCAAAACTAGAGGGGGGCAAGCCATGGTCGTTCAGGTTGCGCCAGCTTCTCGTACCATCACTGCGCAGCAGCACACAGGCCGCTAAGGGTCCCGTGTGTTTCACTGAGCCTCCTGCTATCCACTGCCGCCCCCCTTCGCTTCCTCTTACCACAGCGGTGATGCCGTGCGTTGCACAGTAGAATGAATAAAAAGCAGGAAGCACCACCTACTCCTAATGTGGACTAGGCAGCACTTCCTGCTTTTATGCATTACACTGTGCAACACTCGGCGTCACCGCCTCCTCCTGTATCTTCAGTTTTGGGAAGCTGCGGTGGAACCAGGAGAGGTAAGTACAGATTTTTTTTTTAAGGAGTACACGCTGGCCAGAGGAGTATGGGGGGGGAAAGGGGGTAGCTCACCGTGGCTGCTTTATACTGTATGGAGAATTATGAGGCTGTACTGTGCTGTATGGAAAGCTGTACTATGCTAAACACAGGACTGTGAGGGTGCATTATACTGTATGGAGGGCTATATGGAGAAATATGGGGGTGCATTATACTATATGGAGGACTATTGATGGTGCATTATACTGTATAGAGGGCTATAGGTGAATTATACTATATGGAGAATTATGGTGGTGAATTATACTATATGGAGAACTATTGATGGTGCACTATACTGTATAGAGGACTATGGGTGAATTATACTATATGGAGAATTATGGGGGTGAATTATACTATATGGAGAACTATGGGAGTGCATTATACTGTATGGAGGTGCATTATAATGTATGGAGGCATATGAGGCTACATTATACTATATAGAGGATAGTGGGGTTGCATTATGATAATTGGATGACTATGGGGGTACCTTATGAATGGGGGACTATGGGATGCATTATAATACATAGAGGACTATGGG
This sequence comes from Allobates femoralis, assembly GCA_033576535.1. Lineage (NCBI taxonomy): Eukaryota > Metazoa > Chordata > Amphibia > Anura > Aromobatidae > Allobates > Allobates femoralis. The sequence continues at coordinate 449,055,845 of JARQOC010000004.1, forward strand.
AATACATTGTAATGTATGGAGGAATGTGGGGATGCATTATAATAATCAGAGGACTATGGTGGCAGAGGAGGAGGACCATATAAACCATGATGGGGGACATATATACCACGATAAAGGCCATATTCCATGAGGAGGACCATATACAGCAGGATAAAAGGACATTGATACATAATGAAGGGGGAGAGGGGTCAATTTGTGAGTCTTTATAGGATTTAGAATGTTACACGGGGCCCATACATCTGACCAACGTGCACACGGAAGGTGGGGGGCCTAAATTGCGCACCGGGGCCCATCAGACTTGTTACGCCACTGGGAAGCCCTATGGGGGGCTGTATATGAGATGGGAGCCCTATGGGGGGCTGTATATGAGATAGAAGTTCCATCTCTCATATACAGCCCCCCCAATGTCCCATAGGGCTCACATCTCATATACAGCCCTCCATAGGGCTCCCATCTCATATACAGCCCCCCATAGAGCTCCCATATCATATACAGCCCCCTTATAGGGCTCCCATATCATATATAACACCGCCATAGGGCACCCAAATCATATTCAGCCCCCTCATAGGGCTCCTGTATCATATACAGCCCCTCCATAGGGCTCCCATCATGAGAGCCCTATGGGGGGTTGTACATGATACGGGAGCCCTATGGGGTGGGCTGTATACGATATGGCAGCCTTATGGAGGGGCTGTATAAGATACTGGAGTCCCATCTCATATACAGCCTCCCATACCCCATACAGTCCTCATATCATATATACAACAGCCCCCCATAGGGCTCCTATATCATAGGCTGCATATGATATGGGAGCCTTAAGGTACCTTTACACGCCGCGACGGCAGGCTGGATACATCCCGCTACTTCACGTGCACGAGCACGCTCAAACGGTTACAAACGGTCAACGCATCACCTTTACACGCCGCGACAAGATGCGCTACGCCACGCTACATCTATAGCTAGCTACATCGCCGGGTGTCTCAAGTAGCCAGCTGTAGCTCATTTACACACCGCTATAACCAGCTACTATGGGCGTACCTGGTGCAGCAGGGCCAGCACATAGGCGTGCCACAATTGTGGATTACGAGCCGTCCGTACGCTGATAGGACGAAGCAATAACATCCTGATTGGGCAGGCAACGCAGGAGGCTGAGTAATACAGCACGCTCGAGCGATTGTGTAGTGTGACTCGTCAGCTCCTTAAATATGCCTCCCTATGCAGCGACTACCAATCGTCATGCAGCAGCTTCCACCAATGATCGCACATGGGGCGCGGTAACACGGAGCCAGGGTCACGCCTTAGCTACATTGCAGCTACATCGCAGGCTGTCCAGAGTTCCCTTCCGTTGCTTCTTTACACGCCGATACAGCTCGCTACCATCGGCGTTGTAGCCATCAGTTTTCGAGCAGAGCTAGGAAACAGATGTATCTGTTGCCGGCTGTAGCGTCACGTCTTCAGACGCCGCTACGACGGGCTACATTGGCGCTACAAGCTACATTTGTAGCCTGTAGCGGGATGTATCCAGACTGCCGTCGCGGCGTGTAAAGGTACCTTTATGGGGGGCTGTATATGATATGGGAGTCCCATATCATATATAGCCCCCCTAATACCCCATAGGGCTCCCATATCACATATAGCCCCATAGGGCTCCCATGTCATATACAGCCCCCCCATAGGGCTCCAATAATGGGAGCCCTTTAGGGGTCATATATATGAATGATATAGGAGCCCTATAGGGATGCTGTATATGATATGGGAGTCTATGGGGAGCAGGGCTGTATATGAGATGGGAGTACATGTCATCTCATATACAGCGAGCCCCCACATAAGGCTCCCATATACAACCCTCTGGGTTCCCATCACCCCAACACCCACCCCCCACATCACTTTTTTTACATACAGATACATCTAACAGTCAGTTCAGTTGTCCTCATCTTGTGATGTCTTGTCTCTGACTTCACTCACTTTTCACTTGTAGCTCGCCTCGAGCTCCTGGCTCCAGCCTCCCTCCAGTCCTCACCAGGCCAGCTTGTACCGCAGCAGCAGCCTGGGACTCAGCCTCAGCACTCTGAGTCCCCTGCAGGCCTGCCAGTCAGTGCCTGCCGAGCTGATCTGCAGTCGGCAGACACTGTCTGAGGCTGAAGCCTGAGGGCGGCCGCCCGGCGAGATGATTATCCACCCTGCGCCCTGCCCTGCCACTTGCTGGCTGCTGCAGCTGCCGGCCTGCCGCCCCATGTCACACACGCTGCTGCTGTGCGGCTGTCATGTCAGTCACACAGTACTACTGCTACAGTTAAGTAGGTGTTGTGCGCACAGTGCCGCACTCACCCCTTCCTCATGAGGAGGAGGCAGCCTCTTGGGGGGGCAGCAGCCCCCCCCTGCCCCACGCTGGGTACGCCCATGAACCTACGGCATCTCAAATGTAACAACTTTCTCTCATTGACACTGCTACCGGATGCGGTTGCTCTGGGGCTCAACTCTTGGAAAAGCTACATTCCAATTCTTCTCCTGAGGTAAAAAGCTAGTTCTCCAGACCTTGTGTTAGCCCACTTACACAGCCAGATCAGAATTCCCACACACTGCACTGATGAGGGGCAGTTGTTACCCCAAAACGCAGCGTCTGCAGTTTGGGGTTCTGATCTGGCACAAATCCCTTAGTTATATTAAAAGGCTTGTTAAAGAGTTGATTATGACTTTGAGGACAGCTTCTGAAAGGTGGCACTAGAGTTCATTCACTTCCTCACTGAAGTGACAACTTGCATATTTCCCAGAGGAGCATTGCGGCTATAAGCTTCCTTATCAGCTTATCTGCTTTCTTAAAGCTGGCAGAAAAATTCCTCTCCATGAGGTAAAAAGCTAGTTCTCCAGACCTTTCCTGTAGCTGGACATTCTACTTCTAGGTTCCAATTTCCTCGTTCAATATTCTATTATATTTTTGTATTGGATTATTCATATACTTATATTTGCAACATTTTCTTAGCAATAAAAAGAACGTTGAAAAGAAAAGAGACATTCTTCCAACTGGATGTGCAGCCATTTATGACCACTATTTAGGTCCTATCACTACGGCTACATTCACACACTGCGTATTTCAGCTTTCATTCAGCGCAATGTGCAAATGCAGTGAAGTGCAGTGCTGTTTTGCTTCCCAGCAAAGAAAATGCATTTCCCAATTTTGCGTTAACACGCACCATATCTTTCACTGCAAAGTGCATCCTCAAAAAGAATGACCATGTCAATTCTTTTTGCGCTTTTGAAGTTGCGCTTTTCCATTGTCCTCATTGTAGAATGGGGTAAAAAAAATTGCATCCTCAAAAAGCGCAATGTATGAACGAGGATGCATCTGTTCGTGCAAAGTGCATCCGTAAAGCGCATCCTCAAAATAGTGCTGCGCAAAACCAGAAATATGCAGCATGTGCATGTAGCCTAACGCTGCCATAGACTTGCATTGCCAAATGCATACAAAGGCATGCAAAAATATGCTTGCATTTGAAAGTATGCATTATTTTACAGCACACTTGATAACGCTGTGAGCAGGGTTATCATGTGCATTGAAACAAAACACATACTTTCAAACACAAGCACATTTTTGCCTGCATTTGGCTGCGTTCAGCAATGCAAGTCTATGGCAGCGTTAACATAGCGTTCACACAAGTGGAACATTGCGTTAATGCTAATTACAAGTGCAGCCGTCGTAACGGAAAGCCTGAATGTGATGTGGACCTGTCCTAAGCCAGTAATGAATCCTCCTAACTGTTGGCTTGTCCATTCCATACTTGGTCACTTTTTCAATAATCAATCGAGTAACAACCATGATTGAGCACCCCAATGCTCGATCACGTATTGACCAGTGGTCATCACTACCTTTATATCTTGCTGTTCTGCAATAGCAGCAAATTCTACCCTGTGAAGACTAGTGATGTGTGGCATCACTTAGTTTGAACTTACAGGATTTTATAGGTTAATTCTTCTGCATAGTAAAGATAGAAAGCTATTATTAGAGGTAGATGACAGTAACTGTGGAATTAGTAAATAGCAAATTTCTTACTATCCCCATGTCTCAGTGATCTGCTAAAGCCTCTACAGCTGAAGTCTATGATTTGAGTCATTCACATTCCCCAGAAACTAAAGTCTAGTTTAAAATAAAGCCATAATGTTTGCATAATAGCAAACATAAATTTAGGATTCACGTCATTTGGTCACAGCAGACTGAGCTATGTTTCCTGATCACTGGAAGTATTTTGTGATGGATAAGTTCAAGCTGTACTTTTATTCGACCTTTGAATTTTTACTTCTTGCTTTTATTATTGAGATGTTTCAGCAGCTATAGAACCAGCTGTTACATATTACTATATATTGAAGGACATGATAGAAATAAATAAGATTTCATATTTTGTATCTGTGAATTAGTTTTGCTGTTTTTTAACGATCTAAAAACAGACAGAAGTGTATTGTCATCTTCAATAAAAATGTAACCATGCTCCTGAATCATGTACAGTCTTCAGTGCATTCAGGAATTTGCTAAAAAAAAAATTGTAAAATGGTCAAGGGGTGAAATTTCTTCCTCCCCTTAAAACTGTGGCATTCATGTGTTATGTGTCTCTGCATACAATTAATGTTAATTATATGTGTTTGGCCCTTTAGCAATCTAAGTAAAGTCCCGTAAGATTATGGTAGGTATTAGTGTTAATAATATTCCTTGGGAGTGGGGCTTCGCAAATAAAAAAGGCTTACAGTGGGGATTAAAGTCAGGAGAGTCCCAAGTAAAGAAGATCACGAGCATGAACCGTTATCCATTAATAATTTGTCTGGACCCTAGACCACTCTAGGATTTGGGCCCAGAATCTACTTTGTGGGGCGGAACACGAAGTGAGTGTGCTCCCCGGGTGGTGCTCGCCTCCTGCCTCAGGCAGATGCCCAGGCAGTGGCTGTCCCCTACGTGCGAATTTTGTGGACCTTGACATAGACTTGGTGAACAGGTCACCATTGTTGAAGCGGTGAAGGAACTCTTGTCTAGTGATGTCCTATCCTTCCTTTTGATGTGTCCCTGCAATTGGGGTAGGGTTGGAGCTGCAGTAGACTTTGTGAATTCACAGCAAGTCACGGTGATATTGAGGGACGTGAGTCAGAAAGCTCCAGGACAAGGAGAACAGTCTGCAAAAAATTATGCAACAGTGAATAGCCTTCATCATGCAATATTCAAGATATGTGCCCATGTTTCACAAGACTGTTGTAGTAAAACTTTGATAAGGAACCTAATTGACTCTTTGTCCTATTTGACCCTCGATGAGAACAAAGTTGAACTGAAGTTTTGCACTTTTATATCTCCAAGTTAGAGAATATATTCCACTCTGCCTCAGAAGCACAGTTGGTATAATGGTTTTAATACACTATCTGCATGTGTGCAAAATCATACACAGAGATATGCAAATAACAAACATTAATACTACAATAAGATTTACAGTAGTTTTACAAAATAGCACTGTAAGTATACAGTGATATGTTTTAAAATCGCTGTGCGGTATACTGTAAGGGCACTGTAATTTTGGATCATGCTTGGACCAATGTATTTCAATGAGGCAGTACAAATGTATGTTTTTATTTTTCCTTCGGAATGAGTGGTCCAATGAAAGTAATCGAATCGTGAAAAATTTGACTTTGAAAATCAGATCGCACTTGACAATTCAAGTCAATGGGTTTGTGAAATAAATTGGACTGCTGTAGGATGACATCCCTAGTGTGGACTTATTTTTATTTACAGAATAGAGAAGATGGAGAAACATTTTTTCATACTTCCCCACGTTCAAGAAAACTTGATCCCTCTATGATCAAACTCTGATCAGAGTCTGATTAGCATAATCTGACCAATATTTTCGAATGGAGAAAATCTAGCTGTTTGAACCCAGCCTAATACGAATGTCTGTGTTTTGCATAACTTTGTTCATGATTCCTGTATTTGTGCATGATTCTTGTAAAGTTGCAGATAGTGCTGCTAATCAAATGTATTCATTATTCATTAGCAAGTCTGTCAATCTCAATAAAAGCAGACATTTTGGCAGTTTGCTGGGTGGTATTGCAATAATCTGTACAAAAATATAAGAATCTGAGAGTCCCCAGTGGTTGATACCTTTTAATGGTTAACTGAAAAAATGGTAAGTAAAGCAAGTTTTCGAGACACTGACCTCTTCATCAGGGTGATGACACAAATTGTGAAGACATACACATATGTACATACGTAGGGTGAGATGATGCAGTAAATATGACAGGTGACATAAAGCAGAGTCAGGCTTGGGATGGGGAGAGGAGCTGGGGAGGTAAAATCAAAATTCCAAGATAAGAGGAACCGATTGTATTATTGTTCTATGATTAGTGGCCGGTGGAGACCTGATAATTCCTCAGACCACTAATCATAGAACAATAATACAATCTGTTCCTCTTATATCTGAATTTTGATTTTACCTCCCCAGCTGCTCTCCCCTTCCCTAGCCTGACTCTGCTTTACGTCACCTGTCATATTTACTGCATCATCTCACCCTGGTAAAGTGTATATGTGTGTGTCTTCACAATTTGTGTCATTATAGCCTGATGAAGAGGCCATAGTGTAAAGATAAAATAGGGAGGGGGACAAGAGGCGCAATAGTGCCCTATCACTAGTGACACTTATATACAGTGGTGGTGCTGTGAAGCTGCTCACCTGGTCCAGTTGTGATCCCCACAACTGGTTTGAAGGCGTTTTTGGAAACGATATTCCAGCTGCTGCAGGACCTCCACCAACCACTGGATAGTGGTATGTATCAAAGAAATGATGGGAGTGCTGGTGTCTCACGGTCCGCGCTGCTTCAGGGTTAAATAAACTCACCAAAGAGCCAAATCGATTTCCATCCTTTTATTCCTCCTCTCTCTTACGCGTTTCGGCGCCTATCCTGGCACCTTCATCAGGGATCTGATTTGATCCCTGATGAAGGTGCCAGGATAGGCACTGAAACGCGTAGGAGAGAGGAGGAATAAAAGGATGGAAATCGATTTGGCTCTTTGGTGAGTTTATTTAACCTGAAGCAGCGCGGACCGTGAGACACCAGCACTCCCATCATTTCTTTGAAGAGGCCATAGTGTCTCAAAAGCTTGCTTTACTTTCCATCTTTCAGTTAGCCATTAAAGGTATTAACCACTATACTACTGACAAGTAAACTACCAAAATGTGTGTTTTTATTGAGATCGATACACTTGTTAATGAACGAGTAATCGTAAGGTTTTTAATAAGCTTGCTGCCTTTTACCCTCCTAATGCCTATAGAAGGAGTAACGGTGTACTTAGTGTTTTTTTCTGCATCCCTGTGCATTTTAAGCTAGTTTTAATGAACAATGATTTGGATAGAGCAAATTGTAAAGCGTAAACGTTTGTTAATATGTTACATGCACTTAATAACAAGCCATTGTACAGTTCTTTTATTAATTAAATATACCCCTACATTTCTCTGTCATTTAGAATTTTCTAGCTGTAACTTTACATTTAGTTGGAGTTATCTCTACCTAGTTATACCTAGTGATGAATTGTAAAACACATCCTGTACTACCCATTAGTTGCACAAAGTAATTCATATGTTCACATTTTATGAATCTGACCCTGAGAGAGCTGTAACTTTATATTGCTGTTTATAATCAGTTCACATAATAGAATCCTATTTATAGCACTTCTTCATAAATTGCATTAGCAGTAGTGATGGGTAAACCTAAACTGTCAAGTTTGGTGTCCATACCGAATACCTAGTGTTTTTTCACATGGACTCCGAACATGGACCTTCCTGAGAAATCCATGTTACTGCTCGGTTTTGAGTTTGACTGGTGGGCTGTAAAAAGAAAAAGCAAGACCGTTATTAAACATTAGCGTCATTACTTAACAGGGACCGCGTGCTTGTAATTCTGGGCAGCTTATTAACTTCCTGGTTATTCACTGCACTAGCTCCAACAGCCAATCACAGATGCCCTGTGGTGACGGTGTCTGTGTTTGGTTGCCACTGGCATTAAAGCTGCCAACATAGGGTTGTTAATAAATAAATGATTTTAAAAAATTGACATAGAGCTTCGCTGTATTTTAGATTCTCAGCACAGATAAAGCAGACAGCTACTCACTGCCACCCCCAGCTGCCTGACCTTACCTTGGCTTGCAATCAAAAATACAGGGGAATCCTTTATTTTTTTAAATTATTTAAATAAATACACACATGGTCAAAACTGTTGGTACCCCTTGTTTAATGAAAGAAAAACCCACAATGGTCACGCAAATAACGAGTCTGACAAAAGTAATAATAAATAAAAATCTATGAAAATGAACAAATGAAAGTCAGACATTGCTTTTCAACCCTGCTTCTACAGAATTGCACAGAATAAACTCATGAAATAGGCCTGGACAGAAATGATGTTACTCTGACTTAATATTTTGTTGCACAACCTTTTGAGGCAATCACTGTAATCAAACGATTCCTGTAACTGTCAATGAGACTTCTGCACCTCTCAACAGGTATTTTGTCCCACTCCTCAAGAGCAAACTGCTCAAGTTATCTCGTGTTTGAAGGTTTCCTTTCCAGATGGCATGGTTCAGCTCTTTCCAAATATGCTCAATAGGATATAGGTCAGGGCTCATAGAAGGCCACTTCAGAATAGTCCAATGTTTTCCTCTTAGCCATTCTTGGATGTTTTTAGCTTTGTGTTTTGGGTCATTATCCTGTTTCTAGGCCCATGACCCGCAACTGAGATTAAGCTTTCTGACACTGAGGAGCAGATTTCTCTCTAGAATCCCTTGATTGTCTTGAGATGTCATTGCACCCTGCACAGATTCAAGACACCCTGTGCCAGATGCAGCAAAGCAGCCTCAAAACAAAACAGAACCTCCTCCATGTTTCCTAGTAGGGACAGTGTTCTTTTCTTGATATGTTTCATTTTTCCATCTGTGAACATAGAGCTGATGTGCCTTGCCATTTGTCTCATCTCTCCATATAGCATTCTCTCAGATGCTTTGTGCCTTGTCAACATGTAGTTTGGCAAATTCTTTTCTGGGCTTTTCTTATGATTTTTTTCAACAATAGTGTCCTCCTTGGCCGTCTACCATGAAATCCACTTTGTAAAACAAGGAAAAAATTGTGCAGTGTTTGTTGGAGGGCTAAGGCACACAAGAAGCAAAGATTAGAGTTTTTAAGCACAAACCTTTATTAAAGGCTCAGTATACACCACAACATGTTTCAATAGCCAACTGCTATCTTCCTCAGTAGGTAACTGAGGAAGATAGCAGTTGGCTATTGAAACATGTTGTGGCATATACCGAGCCTTTAATAAAGGTTTGTGCTTAAACACTCTAATCCAGGGGTCAGGAACCTTTTTGGCTGAAGGAGACATATTTTAAAATTTAATTGTGTGAGAGCCGTACAATATGTGTAGAACTAAATACAAGTAAATGTGTGTATTGTATGCAAGACCAACACTTTTAAAGTACAATAAGTCTCTGAATTCTTTTTAATAATGTAATGCTGTTGTTACCAATGATGAATCCCCTTGCAGCCCTTTACAGCCCCCAATATGGCACCCTCATGATCCCCTTGCAGCCCCCAATATGGTCTCCCCATCATCCCCTTGCAGCCCCCAATATGGTACCCTCATCATCCCCTTGCAGTACCCCCATCATCCCCATGCACTATCTTCATCATCCCCATGTAGTACCCCCATCATCACCTTGCAGACCCCCATCATCCCCATGCAGTATCCCCATCATCCCCATGCAGCATCCCCAACATCCCCATGCAGTATCCCCATCATCTCCATGCAGTAGCCCCATCATCAACTTTGTAGCCCTTTACAGCCCCCACCATTGTGCCGCTGCTAGTAAACACACAGATACACACACACACACATACTCACTGATCCTCTGCGGTCCACCGCTGTGCGGTCTTCCAGTTGCCGATCTCCCTGCTGCCGTACCCACACAGGTTAATCCAATCAGAGGCCAGCAGCTGTGACCCAATCAGTGGTGCATGAAGCCACATGCTGCAATCTGATTGGGCCGCAGACTGCTGGGCTCTGATTGGTTTAACCTGTGTGGGTACGGCAGCAGGCAGAGCGGCACCTGGAAGACCGCACAGCGGCGGGCACAGCAGCACCTGGAACATTGCGGCGGACACCAGATTTGGCTGCGAGCCAGATGTGGCCATCAAAAGAGACACATCTGGCTCGCGAGCCATAGGTTCCTGACCCTGCTCTAATCTTTGCCCCTTGTGTGCCTTAGCGCTCCAACAAACACCGCAAAATTTTTTTCTTGTTTCACATACTGTTCCCCTCTGTGCGGGTGAGCGGTGGGAGCTGCTTGACGGCACCGTTCCAAATCCGGAGTCATGGACCTGCCGTGATGTCAATAGGAAACACCCATTCTGGTCATGCGGTTGGGTTCCATGACTGCCACTGTGAGGATCTCCGTGCCTTGGCATCCCGAAGAGTTCCCTCTATGCCGGCTCTCCTCTAACTGCCTTAACCGGGGTTGTGCAAGGTTGCACAACCTGTTTGGTGAGTAGCCACACTTTTGGCAACTTTATTCTTAACCTCAGGTCCTACTCATGGTGCGCTCCCTGTTTTGTTTTTCTTCCACTTTGGCTCAAACAATGACGGAGGGTGCAGTCTGACTCTGATGTTCGTTGAGCTTGAAGTTCGCCTTTAATCATTTAGAAGTTTTCCTGGACTCTTTTGTAACCATTTGTATTATCTCTTTGATTTGTCATCAATTTTCCTACCGCGGCCACATCCAAGGAGGTTAGCTACAGTCACATGGATCTTAAATGGATCTTAAATTTCTGAATAATTTGTGCAACTGTAGTCACAGGAACATCAAGCTGCTTGGAGATGGCCTTATAACCTTAACCTTTAACATGCTTGTCTACAATTTTCTTTCTAATCTCTTGAGACAACTCTTTCCTTCACTTCCTCTGGTCTATGTTGAGTGTGGTACACACCATGTCACCAAACAGCACATTAAGTATCTGTAGCCCTATATACAGGACCACTGACTGATCACAAGATTGTAGACACCTGTGATGCTAATTAGTGGACACACCTTGATTTTACATGTCCCTTTTGTCACATTATTTTGAGGGGCATCATCATTTCTGTCCAGGCCTATTTCATGAGTTTAATTAAAAAAAAAAAAAAATCTGTGGAAGCAGGGTTGAAAAGCAATGTCTGACTTTCGTTTGTTCATTTTCATAGATTTTTAATTTATTATTACTTTTGTCAGATTCAAGTTATTTCTGTGACCATTGTGGGTTTTTCTTTAATTAAACAAGTGGTACCAACAATTTTGACCATGTGTGTAATTAAAAAAAATGTGTGGGTTTTGCCCCATTTTTGATTGCCAGCCAAGGTAAAAACCAGGCAGCTGGAGGTATTCTCAGTGTGGTGAGGCCCATAGTTGTTGAGCACCCCAGGCTACAGGATAGCAGCTTGCAGCATTCATTAGAAGCAACTGCTGTGAACTTAGTTGAAACTGCTGCCGGATAGCAGGACTTCTGTGCCACTGTGTCCTGCAATACCGCACTGGGGGTCACCTGAGTTCACTACCGCTGGGAGCCCTCAGTAACTCAGTGAGTGAAGTCACCGCTCCTTGTGGCAGTCAATGTGATCCCAGAGACTGCAGTGAGAGGACTCTTGTTCTATCACTGCAGTCACTTGATGAACCAGAGCCAGAGTTGAGTGCTTCGTGGAACATTGTTGTGGATTGCAATCGAAGGGTATGTTTGGGGTTATCAAATGGGAAAATTAGGGCTGTCTGTTTTATCTCAAATAAATTATTTTTTTCTCTGTATTGTGTTTTTTAAATATTTGCCCAATTTCTGGAGCAGCTGTGGGCTGCTATTCTGTTACCTGGTAGGGCCCAATAACCATGGTCCTCACCACACTGAGAATATCAGCCCCTAGTTGCATGTGTTTTACCTTGGCTGGCAATCAAAAAAATAGCAAAGCCCACACATTTTTTTATGATTTTTTTAAATAATTTAAAAAAATATAATAGGTTGCCCTGTATTTTTGATTGCCAGCCAAGATAAAGCCAGGCAGCTTGGGACGGCAGCCCTTAGCTGTCCGCTTTATCTGTGCTGAGAATCAAAAATACTGCAAAGCCCTAAGTCAAGTTTTTTTTTTACTTTTTAGTTATTTTTACAACCCTATGACAGCAGGTTCATTTCCAAAGGCAACCTATCACAGATGCCAGCACAATAGGTGGGGGGTACAACAGCCAACCACAGATGCTGTCAGAGAGTTGGCGTCTGTGACTGGCTGTTGGAGCCAGTGCACTGAATAACCAGAAAGTTAATTAGCGGACCCGGAAATACAAGCGCGCATTCCTAGGTCAGTATGATCCTGATGTTTAATCACTGTTTTGCTTATTTTTACAGCCCCCTGGACTGCCTAGCTACCATTTTATAACTTTAAAGTCCAGGTTCGGGGTTCAGGCTCGTGTTCAGGTCAAGTCCGGTCCCAAAACTCGGACTTTAAAAAAAGTATGATCGGATCTGCCAAACCCAAACACTGGTGGGTTTGTCCATCTCTGATTAGTAGTATATCAACCTTCATTGGCAAATTGAACAACCTGTTTATATTATAGCAGTAAATGAATGAGTATAATGGAAATACCTGGGTTAAGAAGTCAAAAGTCCTTTTTTTATCTTTGTCTAGGAAGATAAACCTTTACTCAGAAAGATTAACATCTTCCGTCAGTTAGATGTAATTTTATGTCCTAACTAGAAGAGAGATGAGTGAATTTGAATGTTCATGTGGATCTTCTTGGAAAATTCTCTGCAAATGTAATGTACCTTTTTGTGCTACTGGGTCCTTCTAGATCCCACAGTAGAATAAATGAAAGATGTAGAATAAAATCTTTATACTCATTTTAACGCTCACCTTTCATGCCCCTCCGTTTTCCACCTCCACCTGTCCAGTGCTTACCATATTTTCTAATCACTGTGATGAGTGCTAAAATTGCTGGGACTCTAACACTAAGCCAAGACTTTCAGTTCTGATGAGGTCAGGAAGAACTGATCCAGGTCTCGTGGGATATCATCCCTTCATTTTTGTAAAATTCAAATATAGTTAAAGTCCACTTGAATATATTCCCTCATCCCTACCTAATGGTGGTCTTTTTGTCACCAAAGAACAGGATAGTATTTTAGGAGCATAGCTCTGAATGACGGTTAAACTCCCACTGTAATGGTCAGATCATAGAAACCTCCCAACTCTCTGTCAATAGCAGCCAGAGTAATTACTTAAGTTTTGCTCCCTTTGTTAAACAAACAGTGCCCCTGAAAAGTGATCACAGAGTGCTTTAAGACACTTTGTCAGATTAGGGTCTATTAGGACCCCTTGTTTTCCAAAGATCCTGTAGAATGTAAGTGTGACTTTTGTCACTCACAGGCAGGTCTGAAGGGAGGGTAGTCAGATAATTCAAGGTCAGGCACATGTCTGCAAGTTGGTTAATATTTCAGGACTTTGAGACAAAACTGAAATCACCCTCATCGATCTCAGAAGCATCCAACTTCACAATAAGCAACTTCTGCAGATCAGGATGAACAAGAATTGGAATGGACATTAAAGATTTATTCAATTTAATAAAGGCCCCCACAGCATCCGACAACCAAACCCTCAGATCCGCCTCCTTACATGTGAGATCAGAAAGAGGTTTGACAATCAGATAAAACCCTTAAGAAATTTTCTGTAGTAATTGGCAATCCAAAAAAACTTTGCAAAGCTTTTAAGGTCCCGTCACACTAGGCGATGTGACCAGCGACGTCGGAAGCGATGAGCGGGTGCCCGCTCGCTTCCGACGTCGCTGGTCACCTGTCACACAGAATCGCTGCGGCCGGCGATGCCGCAGCGATGCGGGCGGTGACATCGCTCACTGGGCTGGGCTCAGCCCAGCGAGCGATCCGCAGCAACGCTGCGGTATAGGCCGGATCGCCGTGCGACATCGCTCTGGCGATGTCACACGGCGCGATCCAGCCTAATCACTGGTCGCAGGTTGACAGGTTTACGGTTCTTCCCGTAAACCTGACAACCTGCGACCAGCGATAATTCACGGTCGCGTCGCGCTGTCACACAGCGCGACGTCGTTAGCGACGTCGCTGTGACGTCACTTTTTCGGCGATGTCGCTAGCGACGTCGCCTGGTGTGAAGCCACCTTTAGGCTATGTTCACACACGGCATATATGCCGCGTATTTTTGCAGTGGCGCTTTTTTGTGCGTGTACGGTGCAAAAAAGCGCAACTGCATTCACACAGTGCGCTTTGTTCTGTGCGCTTTTCCCAAGCCCATCTTATCATGTGGGCTATGGAAAAGCACGCTGAAAAAAACACAAAGAATTGACATGTTCATTTGACTTGGGGTACCCAGTCCCGGGCATTGTAGTTTACAGGGGATGTCATGGGGTCTGTTGCCCGGTCCCATGGCCCTGGTGGTCACTTAAAAGGGGGTTTAAAGTCAATAGAAATAAAAAAACAGATGATTCGTGACGCCACCTACGGTTCCGGTAAAGTTACTAGTGCTGCGGGACAGACCTCCGGGGTGATCGTGGAGCAGTAAGATGGTTATGCAGCCCGTAGGTGGAGTGGTATCCCCAGGGCAGTAGTGGAAGTTAAGGGTTGCGGACAGGATGGGAGCAGGATCAGGGGCTGCAATAACAGTCACACACACAGGGTTGTTGTTTCCATACCTTTACTGATGTGATGAGCTAGGTGAAGTCCAGGGTGCAGTCCGGGTGGTCTGGGAGCAGTTTGGGATCTCCACATTCGATGAGTTATGAGGCCTCCCTTTTGCTCTGTGTGTGTGCGTTAGTCCTGGGCTGTCTGATACTAGGCCCTGACCCTCTCCTGTGTCCTCACTTGTATGGCAGGTGGTGAGAGACCTGCTGTGGCGCACCGCTATATTCATTGTGATCTCTTGCTCTGTTGGGTGGCTGTGCCTCAAGTGCTGTTGCACCAGGAGACTTGAAGTCTCCCTAGCCTCCGGTCTTTACTGCTGGGCTGACTGGACCCTTGCATTCTCGGACTCTGGTGTCCGTGTTGTTGACGTTGCTCTTCTGGGGCAAACTGGTATGGCTCCACTCCCCCTGGCTAACTCTCCTCACCTTTGACCCATGCTCTTGGGTCCCTCGCTCTTGGCTCCCTCATGATGGTCAGGCTCTCTCACTGGCATGGGCCTAGTGCTGCACCGTCCACCAGGATGTCTTCCTCAGTACTGCACTGTACTGAACTGCCTAACTCCGCCCCCAGGCCTGAATTTATAGGGGACCTTGCCTGTAGTCGGCAAGTAGAGCTCCTCCTTCAGGTCTGGGGTGAAAAATGGTTTGCACTTTGTGATGAACCCTTTGTATGCTTAACCCTTAGATGCTGAAACACGTACTTCCTGGAGAGTGTTCTTCATTTATTTGGGGAGATGTTGTGAAGTGGTTTATCTTCACGATGGAAAGGATTCTGCGATCATTCACCACTGTTGTTTTGCGAGACAGTGCAGGCATTCTTTAGTTCCCAAGCTCACCAGTGAGCTCTTTTTTTGCTGATTGTACCAAGCTGTTGATTTGGACATGCATAACTTTTCTGCTGTCTCTCTGATTGATTTCTTCTTTTTTTCAGCCTACTGATGGTCTGTTTTACTTCCATTAAAATCTTCTTTGACCACATGTTTTGAGTTTACAGAATCAGCTTCCAAATAATGCCACAACTGGAATCAGTGCTAGACCTTTTAGCGCTAAACCTTTTACCTGCTTAATTGCTGATGGATTAATGAGAGAATAGCCCATGCAACCCATTATAGAACATTTGAAATACTTGTGCAATTATGTTTGACTCCTTGAAAAAGAGGCAGCTACATATTAAAGAGCTATGTATGTATATAATCTACCTGTGCCTGCTGCAATGACCTCCATTGCCATATCAGCCTGACTCATAGACTCATGGTAAATCTGCCTCTGCATTTATTGTGAACTCTCCTATGTCATCTGTATGCATTATATTCTTTACTCACCAGTATATGACTATTTCCTACATTGTAAATTTTATCTTGTTGGAGGTGTGATAGTGTGGAGCCAGCTTTGCCTAATGCATCTGTGGCCTTTCATCATCTATTTATCCCCTGCTGTGAGGAGCAGATGCTAATTACCTGATATCATGTGACTTCCCACAATCCCACTCACCTGATTCTTTAGTGTGCCCTATAAATTTAGAAAAATATTGGAATCTGAGAGTCCTCAGTGGTCGATACCTTTTAATGGCTAACTGAAAAGATGGTAAACATAGCAAGCTTTCTGGACACTATGGCCCCTTCGTCAGGCTGATAATGACACAAATTCTGAAGACACATACATATATATATATAGCAAAAGAAGAAAACACAGTGTTAGAAGATGTAGTAAATAGGACAGGTGATGTAAACTGAGTTAGACTAGGGAGGGTAGAGGACCTGGGAAAGTGAAACAAAATTGTAAGATAAGCGGAACAAATTGTATTATTGTTATATGGTTAGTCCCCTATTGAGACCTGAAAATACTTAAGTGAGTTGTGGAAAGCAATAAATCGAAGCAAGAGAGTTCACTAAAGAAGTGTCAAAAGTTCATTGTCCTCAAAATGGAGTCTCTAGGAGATGTGATATCCCCAAGTGTCCTTTCATTTTATGAGTGGCAATGAGAATAAATTCTTGTACTGAACTTTTGCCTGGTCTCCCCTTTGTACAAGTCACCTGTTGGAAATTTGGTCATCATTAAACCTGCAGACAAGGGTGATGTAATAGTCATGATGAACAAATCTGACTACCTGAAGGATGCAAACATACAACTGACAGACACACGTTACTACAAGAAATTGGAGTCTGACCCCACACAGGACTATCACAAGGAATTAAATAGGCTGGTTTCTTGTCTACTTGACATATTCTTAATAGCTGATGACCTAATACCAGAAAGTCCAAGAACAGGCACATTCTACATGCTTCCCAAAATTCACAAACCAGGAAATCCAGGGAGACCAATAATTTCATGTGTGGGCACCCTGACCGAACAAATTTCTGGGTGGGTAGAGGGTGTTCTCAAACCCCTGGTAAAAGAGACACCCAGCTACATTCAGGACACAACTGACCTATTGAATAAACAGTCAGCAATAGGTCCTATACCAGAAGGAACCATCCTCGCCGCTATGGATGTGGAATCTCTGTATAGCAACATCCCACACGAGAATGGATTAAATGCCTGCAAAACCTTCCTGGAAAACACAGGGATTGATGCTGACTCTGTGGTGAAGCTTATAAAATTCATCTTCACGCACAACTATTTCACATTTGACGACAACATATATTTACAGGAGACTGGCACAGGAATGGGGAGCAAAATGGCACCACAATATGCAAATCTTTTCATGGCCAAGCTTGAAGGTAACTTTTTATCCTCTTGTCCTATCAAGCCTCTGGCCTACTACCGTTATATTAATGACATTTTAATCATCTGGACAGAGTCTGAGCAACTGCTGAAGACGTTCCATGAACACTTTAATCAGTGTCATCCCACCATCAACACTCAACTACTCCCGCACTGAAATCAGCTTTTTGGACACCATCATTAAGCTACAGAATAATGAAATAGAGACATCTCTGTACCGGAAACCAATTGACCGTCCAACATATCTTCGATGGGTTTTCGTCTAAAACACACAAAAAACTCTATTGTGTTATAGCCAGGCCATCAGATACAATTGGATATGTTCAAACCCTATACATAGAGAAAATCACCTTGAGGACCTCACAAAGACCTTTTTGAACCAGGGCTACCATCCAAGAGCAATCGAGAACCAGATTACAAGAGCCACCAGAATATCAAAGAATCATCTCCTACATTACAAAACTAGAGAAGAAAACAACAGAATTCCTCTCGTAGTCACCTACAATCCAAGTCTGGAGGTGCTAAGAGGAGCTGCACGGAAACTGCAACCACTCCTACAAAAAGATGCCTGACTAAAATCAATATTTCCGGATCCCCCACTCTTGTGTTTTAAACAACCTCTAAATCTAAAAAATATCATTGTCAGAAGCGCCCTGTCCTCTCCAGCAGCAACAGGAACCTTTACCTGCAACCAAAACACATGCAAAACCTGTCCATCTATAATGACAACAGACAAGATAAGGGATTCCTGGGACAGATCAGGACTACAAGATCCCAGGTAACTTCAGTTGCACCACAAGCAATGTGATGTATTTAATTATATGTACCAAATGTCCAACAGGTGGCATGTACGTAGGGGAGACCGGGCAAAAATTAAGAACAAAAATGAATTCTCATCGCCACTCAATAAATAAAAGCATGTGGATCTACCTGTAGCAAAGCATTTTTCCAGCCCTGACCACAGTGAATCTGATATGAGGCTGCTCATCTTAAAAAGCAACTTCAAATAATAGAGAGAGAGAAGAATTTGGGAATACAAATTGATAACGACCTTTGACACATTCAAAACAGGATTAAATGTTTCATATTGATTCATGCGTTTTTATATAAAATGAATGGGCATTTGGGGACATCACAGATTCATGCGTCTTTATAAAAATTGAAAGGACACTTGGGGATATCACATCTCCAAGAGAATCCATTTTGAGGACAATGAACTTTTGACCCTTCTTCTGTGAACTCTCTCGCTTCGATTTATTGGTTTCCACAATTCACTTAAGTATTTTCAGGTCTCCATAGGGTACTAACCATATAACAATAATACAATTTGTTCCACTTATTTTAGAATTTTGGTTTCACTTTCCCAGGTCCTCTACCCCTCCCTAGTCTAACTCTGCTTTACGTCACCTGTCGTATGTACCACAGCTTCTAACAATGTTTTTTTTTCTTTTGCTTATGTATATATGTATGTGTCTTCAGAATTTGTGTCATTATCAGCCTGACGAACGGGTCATAGTGTCCCGAAAGCTTGCTATGTTTACCATCTTTTCAGTTAGCCATTAAAAGCTATCAACCACTGAGGACTCTCAGATTCCAATATTTTTCTATCTACTGGCTAACACGGTACAAACATTTTTTACCCTGTAAAGTTAGTTCATTTTTAAGGGGTACACGTGTGGAGGGGGGGGGTTTGAACGTGTGGCATCTCATGCAAAGTGGCATTGAATGCTAATGCTTACTTCATGGCAGTTAGTCAGGGCAGGAGTCAGGTAAGCCACTCTCTCACTACTTTCTTCATTGTACTGAATAATCTCAGACCACCATATTCCAGGGTGTTGAATCAGAAACAAAGTCACAATTACAAAAGCTATTTGCCTTTTCTGCTTTTACTGCTGCTCCTGTCAGGTGATATCTCTCCACCCTCCACCAACTTTAACCACTTCACCACCACATATAGAAACCATGCTAACCTTATCAACATTACCTGCACACCTCAATCTCCCTCTTTTAATTGTGCTCTCTGGAATCCACTATCTGTATGCAACAAGCTTTCCTTCATCCACAACCAATTTCTCACTAACTCTCTGAACCTCCTGTCGCTCACAGAAACCTGGATCCAGGATTCAGACACAGTGTCCCCTGCCACTATTTCTTATGGCGGCTTACATTTCTCTCATTCCCCGAGACCTGGGAACAGACATATAGTGGTGGAGTTGGCTTACTCCTGTTCCCACAAAGTAGTTTACAGGTCATCCCCCCTCCCCATCACTCTCATTCCCCTCTGTGGAGGTCCACACAATTAGGGTCTTCTGTCCCCTCCCCCTCAGAGTAGTAGTGGTATACCGCCCCCCAGGGTCACCCACCCAGTTCCTCGACCATTTTTCCACGTGGCTGCTGCATTTCATGTCCTCAGAATTACCAACCCTTATTCTGGGAGACTTCAACCTCCCCATAAACAGCCCCATCTCCCCATCTGCATCCCAGCTCCTAACTCTAACCACATCTCTTGGCCTCTCACAGCTCTCAACCTCAAAGACACACAAGGATGGTAATACCCTTGACCTGATCTTTGTCCAACTCTGCTCAACCTCCTCCTTAGATAATTCAGCTCTTCCCCTCTATGACCACAACATTCTCTCCTTCACGCTCACAAACCCTCGCCCACAACAGCACAGTCTGACCTATCACACATTCAGAAATCTACAGGACATTAACCCTCATACACTCACAGACTAATACAGGTCTACTCCTGCCTCACTCATTACCTCTCCCCTCACTCACTTCTAGACCCATTACAGTCTGGTTTCTACCACCTACACTCTACAGAAACTGCCCTCACCAAAGTGACCAATGACCCTCTGACAGCAAAATGTAATGGTGACCCCTCTCTGCTTATTCTTCTTGATCTCTCTGCAGCCTTTGACACTGTTGACCACCATCTCCTACTTTCTATGCTGCACTCCATAGGCATAAGGACACGGCTCTCTCCTGGTTCTCTTTCTATCTTTCTGACTGCTCTATCAGTGTATCATTTGCTGGCTTCACTTCGTTGCCTCTTCCTCTCACTATTGGGATCCCTCAGGGTTCAGTCCTTGGACCTCTTCTCTTTTCTCTGTACACGGCCATGATAGGACAGACCATCAGCAGATTTGACTTTCAGTACCATCGTTATGCTGATGACACACAACTATACACTTCTTCACCTGACCTTACTCCTGCTTTAATAAAGAACACCGATGACTGTCTAACCGCAGTTTCCAATATCATGTCCGTTCTATATCTGAAACTCAACCTTTCCAAAACTGAACTTCTTCTGCTCCCGCCCTCCACTAACCTCCCTAAATATGACATTTCTCTCTGTGTGTAGCACCACGATAACACCTAGTCAGCAGGCTCGCTGTCTGGGTGTTATGTTTGACTCTGATCTTTCCTTCACCCCATATATACAATCTCTCGCCCGCTCTTGCCGCTTGCACCTTAAGAACATCTCTAGAATTTGACCCTTTCTCACATTGGAAACCACAAAAACCCTCACTGTGGCCCTGATTGACTCCCACCTTGACTATTGTAATTCTCTTTTAATTGGCCTTCCCAGCACTAGACTCTCCCCTCTCCAGTCCATCCTTAATGCAGCAGCCAGGATCACCTATCTAGCTAACCGTTACTCAGATGCTTCTGCTCTATGCCAGTCATTGCACTGGCTGCCTAGACACTATAGGATCCAATTCAAACTGCTTGTTCTCACCTACAAAGCTCTTCATAGAGCAGCACCACCTACATCTCCTCCCTCATCTCTTTCTATCACCGCACCCATTTTCTTTGCTTTGGAAGTGACTTTAGACTCACTTCTGCATTAAGCCAAACCTCCACTCTTGGCTCCAAGACTTCTCCTGAGCTGCACCAATTCTCTGGAATGCTCTACCCCAAAAAATTAGGTGTATCCACAAGTTACATAGTTTCAGGCGATCCCTAAAAACACATCTTTTTAGGGTGGCCTATCATGATCCCTAGTCAAAGTCATTTAGACATAGCCTATCCGCTCCACCAGTCTCAAGTGGATCAGAAATAATGGTTGGTGGCCACGTATACTGCTCCTATCTGTTCCCCATCTCCTCAAGTTGACTATACCATCACTGTAAATAAACACCTGTACTTTGTGTCACCTCCACCTCATTGTTAGATTGTAAACTCCTATGAGCAGGGCTGTCATTATTTTGCTCTACATATTGTATTGTATTATGCTTTATATTGTACTGTATTGTTTTTTATTATCATTATTATTATTATCATATATTAATATAGCGCCATTAGGTTCCATGGCGCTTTACTTGTGTAACGGCAGATGAGGACAAGAACGTAAAGTGACAACAATTAAATCATACAGGTACAGTTTATATGGGATAGGTGGGGAGACAGTAGGTGGGAGAGAGGTGAGGGTGAGGTGGTACAGCGGATTAGGTCTCAGTGTGGGTTGTAGGCTTGAAGGAAGAGGTGGGTCTTCAGGTTTTTCTTGCAGGTACCCAGGGTAGGGGAGTGTCTGCTGTGGTGGGAGAGAGAGTTCCAAAGAATGGCGGATGCACGAGAGAAGTCTTGTTTGCGGTTGTGTGAGGAGAAAATGCGAGGGGAGAAGAGAAGGAGCTCTTGAGAGGAGTGCAGATTGCGTGAAGGGAGGTATCAAGAGATGAGGTCGGAGATGTATGCAGGGAACAGGTTATGTATGGCCTCGTATATCAAGGTTAGGGTTTTGAACCGGGATCTCTAGGAAGTGGGGAGCCAGTTAAGGGCTTGGTAGAGGGAGGAGGCAGGGGAGTAGCGGGGAGACAGGTGGATGAGTCAGGCAGCGGAGATGAGGATGGTTCAGAGAGGTGCGAAGGAGGTAGCAGGGAGGCAGATAAGCAGGAGGTTGCAGTAGTCGAGGTGGGAGATGATGAGGGCGTGGACAAGTATTTTAGCAGTGTCTTGGTCAAGGAAAGAGAGGATACGAATAATGTTTTAGAACTGGAATCGACAGGTGGTGGCGAGTATTTTTGTATTGTATTGTATTATCTGATAACTGTTTCTTTTGATTGTTTAAATATGAACCTCTGAAGTGTGAAGCGCTGCGGAATATGTTGGTGCTATATAAAGATTAT
>JARQOC010000004.1:449078524-449150810 GCA_033576535.1 Allobates femoralis
AGTACAATTACGCGGACACACACTTGAACGTAAAATCATAAATGGCCCATGATCTACATACAGTGTGCACATCATATCAACATGAAAAACGAATAATGCGGGACACAGCGCACAAGTGTGTGTTACGTACCGCTCTGGCTTATTGCACAGCAGCTGCCGTAGAAGTGTTCCGGGTCTGGCAGTGCGCGCAGCGCGCACACAGATGCACACAATCCCATACCACATCGGAGGAGATTACCCAGTAGACAGATCAGAGCCGTGTTGTACGGACTGCACTGTGGGTCTGCTGCAGTAGGGGCCGCATAAGTGTGTCGGCCGAGTCTGCGTGTTGGCCTACTTATAAAGGTGCGTCACCCCCACAGCGGTCGTAATGACGTCATGACGTTGGTTTCATTTTCACTCTGCCTGCAAGGTGCCAGCCCCGCCTCTGCACACACCATAGCAGTCATGGCAGCCGTGCACCGCGCCGCAACATGGGGGATGGCGGAGCTGATCATCCTCATTGATCATTGTGACCGTCGGGACTATTGGGGCCACCATCACCACCGCCACCCCAGGCTGCGCAATCGGTGCACCGTGCGGCGGATCCAGCGGGCCCTGCTCTGCAAACTGGGGGTACAGAGGACAGTCAAAGCGATCCAAAAAAAGATCGCTGACTTGAAGCACAAATGCCCAGGTCGCATACTGGACATCCGTGCCAGGATTGGCAGGCTGCGTGGTGAGATAATTGTTGCCCCAAAACACACACCGCCACATGTGCATGTCCCACAATACACAAAAAATGATGGAAACATATGACAAGGGACAGTGTGGCCTACACAATCAAACACATCTTCACAGTGTTGTGCTCATCCAGTCAGCCCTAAAAATGGCTCACACGCACAGTACATGCATACAACATGAGTGTATGCATCCAGCATCACCTGGTTGATGCTAAGTAAGGCTGGGGTCACACATACTGATATCTGCCCACATATTGTTTGCACATCTCTGTTTGCAGTCAAATCATGGTCACATGTTGACATTTGGAGACAGCCTCAAAATGGAACAATGTGTCCATGCTTTCACTGCAACCAGAGATCTGTCAACAATATCTGGCCACATATCTGTGTGTGTGTGACCCCAGCCATAGCCGTCAAATAAATACCCACACAAGCTCTTTGTAGGACAACAATGTGTAGGCATGATCTTATTACGTCTTTTATGTTCAAATTTCAAACTAGATGCTGAATCCTCATCAGAAGAAGGGCCCCATGCCCCACCCCAGGTGGCCCATCAAGAACCCCACCACATCAGCCTCAAGTGGCACCCTTGTCCCCAGGGGCAACACCTTCCCCCGGGCCTCAGGAGCCAGACGTCCCGTCAACCACCGGGACAGAGGACGTGGAGGACCAGTCCGCACCTGGCAGCCCGCTGGAGTGTGACCAGCTGTCCCCATCTGCCTGGCTGCTGGAGGAACACATCAACTCCCCACAGGAGGGCGAGGAGCAGCAAGTACCTGGCGGCCCAGAGGAGTCTTTGCCCCGTAGCCCAAGACCACTGTTACCCCTGAACCACATAATGTGGCCACGGAGCCCCAGCCCGGGAGTAACACCACCTCCCACTGTCTCCAGCTCAGTGGCGAGTCCTGGGGTGACCATGTCCCCACACAGTGACTATGGTGGTAAGTGTGTTATGTTGCCACACACACCCTGCACACTGTTGCTTCAATTTCATCTGGGGCCAAACAATTTATGTAAACAAAGTAAACCATGTTGGTTCTCCCTTTTTCCAGATGGTGAACGTGCGGGCTCATATGGATGGAGCTTGACCCCATCTCCCTCCCCGTCTGATGGTGAACTGGATTTGGAGGAACAGGGTAAGTGGATGGTTGCGGCCAGTCATGACTAACCATCAGCAGTGACGAGTCTGTACTAAAGTTTGTGTTTACTCCCAATACAGGTGCCCCTACCATGGAGGAATTCATCCAGGCCCATCAGGCATTTGTGGCCCGTTTGACCACGGCTCTACAGCGTGGCCTGCAGGACCTTGGCCGCCTGGCTCAAATGCTGGCGGACCTACACCCACACCATGGTTCACACCCATGAATTTGAGGGATGCATTGTATCCTGGCCAAACATGGCCCCACAAACAGTTGTCCTTGTTGGACCCTAAAATTTTCACACGTTGGCTTGTTGCCTTGCAAAAGTGAAAATATTGTGTTATTTTTTTTTTTTGCCCCCGTTGGGCTCTTTTCTTATAGTGTCCCACATTGGGACCATCACAAGTGTGGACCGGCTAGCCCCATCTGGCCTACAATCCCTATACTGTCCCACATTGGGACCATCACAAGTGTGGACTGGCTAGCCCCATCTGGCCTACAATCCCTATACTGTCCCACATTGGGACCATCACTAGTGTGGACCGGCTAGCCCCATCTGGCCTACAATCCCTATACTGTCCCACATTGGGACCATCACAAGTGTGGACTGGCTAGCCCCATCTGGCCTAAGCCTTCCTTGTATGATGGCAAATGTCTGTGACACATGTATGTTTACAATAAAATGCTGTTCTAACTTTGTTATACGCTCCTTCATGTGACCTTACTAATATTTGGTGACCAAAACTCACCATAACCTAACTATGTGAGGCACATCACAACATCCCTTTGTGAATGTGCTAAGACATTCCAAATGAACCGATGGTGATCCTGCTGAGCGAGCACTGGCCCATATTGTGTGGCTTGGGGAAACCTATTATTGGCCACAATTCCATTCACCCCCAAAAACCCACACAATCCTTATTCTGAAATGAATACACAATTGTGTTAATAAATAAAATTTATTCCAGCCTGGAATTAAAAATAAATTACAAATAATATAATGTAAGTGGAAAAAAAAATTTAAAAAAAACCACTAATTTTGGCCAAAAATCAATAAACAAAATATACATATAAAACCAAATTCGTGAAATTATAAAGTCCAGACTGCCAATTCTGTGCATTGGCTACTAGTGTCCAAATTACTCCTCTTCTGTCGGCTCTGACAATGCCGCATCCCCCCTCCTCTGAGGGCAGCCCCGACCTGCCCCAGAACGTCTGGTTGAACGACGATGTGTTGAGGGGGGATGGGGTGACTGTGGCGGGGCCGGTCTTCTCACGGGCCGAGATGGGGCAGCTGGTGAAAGGGGCCACAAGGTGTGTTGCATGGGGGAGGGGACGTGGCAGCCCCATTGAAGGGCCCCATCCTCGGCAGCATCAGCGGCATTGTGGAACACCCTCAGAAGGATCTTCTTCTGGAGCGGCTCCATCCCTCGCATTCTGTTGCTCATGCAGAGGGCGTCGGGGTCAATGTGGGTCCGTTGTTCATCCAACAACACGCGTCGGGCCCAGGTCGCCAGCTCCGTCTCAGGTGGTGCAGGACGTCGGCGGCGACGGATCCCGGAGCTGGGACCTGGGCCTGGACCCACATCACTCGCCGCGCCCTCCTGCTCAGCCCCAGATGTCATGGGCTGAGCATCATCAGCAACAGAATCCTCGGCAATGGAGCCGTCCTCTTCTGGGGCCTGTGGGTGGGGAAAAAATAAAAACAAAAAAACCATTAGTGGAGGCAATATCAACTGTATACATTCACAACAGGACTCTATATACCACTCCCACACACAGCAAGCCCAACTACCAGAATGGAAAATGAGGAATAACACAGTAAAGCAAATAAGGTTCAAGACCCCAACACCAGTGGTTCTCCTGTACACTCACCTCGACCATTCCAGGAGCTCAGCTAAATACATAATTAGTTGTTTGTCACGTAGCCGTAATCCAATATTAGGACATGTCACCACAACACCTTGATACTGGGGGCTGTGCTGGCCAATGACACATATTGGGCACCTTCCCATTAGGACTCCTTTATGGTGAGAATCCACCCCTCACTCAATTACCTTTAACCCACTGGCAACAAAGCCAACACACATGTGAGACAGCACCATTTACTACATGGTACTATGTGGCTGTTTGAGAACAAACCACCTGCTATCTTGAAACCCTTAAATAACTAACCTAAACATACCAAGATGTTGTGGAAGAAGCAACATTGCAATACGGCTGGAAGCATAGAATAGAAAAGTCTGGTAAGTCAGGGAAGGAGGGCAGATAGATTGACACACCAAGGTGTGCCGCAGCAAGGAGGTAAATATGGCAACACATTTGGTGTGAAGGATTTATCGAAACACACATGTGAAGGAAACATTGTGGCCCACCACTGTCACACAATTACCCACCTCCTGTGGCGCAGGTGGTGATGCAGCCGGGCCTACATGGGACGCAGCAACGGGGCAGTTGGTGGTCGTTCGATGCGGGCGAACCTCGCCCAGGATGAAGGTGAAGAGGGGATAGTACCATAGGGTAGGTGATGGTACCTCCTCTGCTCCAGCCCCTGAGCGACGACGCTGGTACTGAATGTGAGCCCGCATGAACGCCGACCTCATGTTCTTGATCTTAAGTGCCACCATAGGCTGGTCCCACGTCTTGCCTACCCTTGGCTCCAAGCGATTTGCCAGAGCCACAAGACTCCTGTAGGCCTCGGCCCTCGCTGCCCGATTTTTATATTCGGGCAGCGAGCTGCGCCACAAACATTCGTGCCGCTGATACTCCGTGAGAAGCTGGGATTCCAATTCCACAGTACCCCTCGGCATCTGCCGATGAAAAATTAAAACAAAAAGAACACAGTCACAACACAAGGCATACCGACATTTCAAAACTTGCCACAATCATACACATAATCATTAACTTTCTACAGTGATCATCTATGCAGCTATTTTGTGGAGTTAAACTGGCCATGAGTGTGCCATTTTCTCAATCTCAGACCGCTACTAACTCAAACACATGTATGCTGCCAATATCAAGCCCCGGATATCGGTGTCCACCTACAGATGTTTCAAACATGATTTCTGTCCCCAATGTACCTATTGCAACACACCTTGACACGGTGTGTGCGTACATACCTGTAGAGGGCAACATGTGACCTAACACGTTGTGTGCTAACTAGTACCTGGCCAGTGTCCACAATGGTAAGGGGTCACTATATCAGAAAGGCGGGCTGGGTGTGTGGCAACACTGCACATACTACATGTAATGTGCACCCAGATGATCATGTAGGTGTTCCTCCAGACGTGGAAGTCCCATTTTAACACATGTACCCAACATCCCTGGAATGTCCGCCACAATTCTACCACCCCTGAAATGTTGATGTGAAGTACCAGCCAAAGAAATAACAGCGTGCTCTTTTACCATTGCCAAAAAGCAGAAGGTGCAATACATACTTACACTATATAAGTAGAGGCACTACCTGGCTACTGGGCGACACAGAATAAGGTTCACATATTTAATATTACGTGTTCAATATTTGCATGCCGCTTCAAACATCGCCATACAAACATCGCCTAAGCTGCCTGTGCCAGAACCAGCTGCGTTCATTACATTTTCTTACAAACCGCTAAAGAGGCTTACCGTCAGAGCAACAGAAGTCAAACAGGACACTAGTAGCTCAATGCACATCGACGTCTGGACACGGAGCAGTGGCCATTGACCTGCCTTTATAGTCCGGGACACCAATCACAGCGGACACAATAATGCACATCCTGAAGGGGCACCTGGGTGCGGATTTGCCTTCCGCTAATTGGTGGAGATCGCAGAATCGTGATAGGTTGGCGGCCCTTTAAAAGTTGCCCATCCCGCCAAACATTACGCTTGCTGGCCAGACCCATTAGGTAAGTTTTTGTGGACACACATGGAATTGGCGCAGGGTGGGGTGCATATGTTGATGTTCTTGGAGAGCGCCGGAGACTGGTGTAGCGGCCGATATAGGGGTTTGTATTTTTGGGGACGACATATAGTGTAGTGTGTGGGTTAGGATACGGCATTTTGTGTGGGCCTTGACACTTTTGTTGAGATACATTGCTGTGTTTGTTTGCAGACAACATACAGGAGAATGGATGCATGACTGTAGACGGAACTGTGTCACTCATGTCGACTGGATCGATTTCTGCATACTGGTTGTGGCCAATGGAGACTGTGTTCAACGGGAATGGGATGACCCAGGGCTTTGAGGTGTTGGGCGCCAGACATGGCATACATGTGTATTTAAAATGACACCTTCAAAAACCAATTACACCATGGGTAACCATCCGCAGTCATGTGCAATGTGGTTTGGTTCATGTAGCCTTCCTCAACCTTCCATATCGGGGTACGTCACATTCGTTATTCTTCTCATTTTTACTGTAATCAATTGACATTATGGGCTGTGTCATGGATTATGGGACCTGTTTGACCAACATTATTGGTGACACATGTCCCTTTCTAACTCACCTAGGTGCAGATGTGTGAATTTTGGGAGCTCCCATTGACGTTGATGTAGAGGAGGCCACTCTCAATCGCCGTGTGCCATGTTGTTTGGGGTGACTACTGGGTGTTTGCCGTCCTTGCTTCAGGGTTGTGTTTTGGGCCCACACAAGAGATCCCATCCTCTTGGCTATAGTGTGTAATGGAAAAGAGGTGTGGGTTGCTGAACCTGCTGACTTGCACACATTTTGGTCTATGTACTCATGTTGTGCTTTCACATCTACAGGTGCTGATATTGAGGATGCAGAATATCCATGACCGCAATGTTATCGTGGCTCTTGCGTTGGTGGAAGAGCAAATGTGGTATCAGGATCGGTATGAAAGGTTGATGAGGCGCAGACAGCGGCGGATGTGGACCCGTGATTGGCTTCTGAGGCGGGAAACCCGGGGCCACATGCAGCTGTTGCGGGAGCTGGAGCTTAACTGTCCTGATGATTACCGAAACTATCTCCGTATGCCCGAGGACTGTTTCACCTTCCTATTGGAGCGTGTAGGGCCAATGATAGCGCGTCAGGACACTATAATGCGACCATCAGTATCAGCTGCTGAGCGGTTGGCGATCACTTTGCGGTTCCTGGCTACAGGGCAGTCCATGACATCCCTCACATACGTGTCACGTGTCTCCCTGCCCCTGCTGAGCCGCCTGATCCCTGAAACGTGTTGGGCCATCTGGAGAGCTCTGCAGCCAGCCTACATGAAAATGCCATTAACCGCTGCAGAATGGCTGGAAGTGGCCCAAGGGTTTGAAACCCGGTGGAACTTCCCCAACTGTGGCGGGGCATTGGATGGTAAGCACGTGAGGATTACCAAACCTGCCCACTCTGGCTCTTTGTATTACAATTACAAAGGGTATTGTAGTATAATCCTCATGGCTGTAGTAGATGCCAACTATGAGTTCCTCTACGTGGATGTTGGAATGCCTGGTCGCAACTCAGATGGGGGGGTGTTTGCCCTAAGCTCCTTGGCAACACTACTAGGGAATGGTGGGCTAAACTTACCCTCAAATGAGCACACGACCGAACATCTCAACTTTGCGTTTGTGGCGGATGAAGCTTTCCCACTTCAGGAACACCTACTGCGGCCATATCCCCAGAGGGCCCTTACTTCTGCGAGACGCATTTTCAACTACCGGCTATCCGGGCCCGCCGAGTAGTTGAAAATGCGTTTGGGATAATGGCCAATAGATTCCGGATTTTTCATACACCTATACATATGAAACCGGAGTCTATTGACGCGGTAGTGGTGGCCTGCTGTGTGCTACATAACTTCCTGCGTCGTAGGGATAGGGCATCATACACGCCAGGAGGTTATGTAGATAATGCAGACGCTACAACAGGGGAGCTCCGTCCAGGGTCTTGGCGTGATGAGGCCCATGTGATTGTGCCACTCCAGCCGCAGAGCCATGGCCGCACTCGGCAGGAGGCCAGGGACAGTAGAGAAGCTTACTGCTCCTACTTCAATGGGTCTGGTGCAGTGAGCTGGCAGGACCAGGCCATATAATGTGGCTGGCTCTGGGAGTTGCTTTTTGTGTTTTCAATGGAGGTGACAGCAGGTTAGCTGCACCCTTTAATGTTTGGTTGACCTTTTCCATTCTCTTTGTTTGCATTATGTGCATGAGTTTTCATTATGTAGTTATTTAGTTAGTTAGTTTAGGTTATTTTAGTATTTTTTCCATGCACAGTTTGCAATGTGTGGTGATTTGCTTATCCATTGAATTTGCCTGATTAATGTCACCTGCTCTTGAATTCTACAATGTTTTTACTTCATGTATATTTTGTTTGCACAAGACAAGGTCAAGATTCATGCAATATATTAAACCTTTTTCTGTTGGATCCAACATCATCTGTGTGAGCCTGATTACTTGGTGGAGGAGGGCAATGTGATGCAGGGTTGGGTGGGGGCCTGGGATGTCATAGCCACCTATTGGCTGGGATTGTGCACACAATATGTGTGGGTAGCCATGTTTTTCGGAAAGTCTTTTGCCCAACAGTGTTTGTGGCCATTGTGCGTACATGATCCTTTATTTTGTTGTAGGCAGAGGGCCCCCTGCACACAGCACATTGATGCAGGACATATTCTTGTCAGGTGTTTGCTAATACACTGTCACACAGATCTTTGACTTTGTGCCTTGGAAGCTGTTCCACTACATTCACATCTGTCAGCACATATATTAAACCCCATTCAGCCTGTATACATACACATACTTCGCCACAGTTGTCACAGATTTTTGACAGAAAAGGCACATACTGTCTTTTGTAAGACGCTAATGTGTGGCACACAAACGCACCTCAGTTCAATCTGCACACGCGGCTGTCACAAGCGCTGATCGTGCGTGACACGGCAAACACTTGTACTACGCACACATAGCCCCGGACCGCTACTTTAATACACACGGGATATGTGACTGGCCACCGCTCTAGCGTGACCCATTACCATCGCTTTGGATGCATTCGCCAGGCTCCGCCATGTCACAAGCGCTTATTCCGTGCCACACTCCGTTCACTAGTACGGCACGTCTCGGCCATCCGCCCTTTCCGTCGTGCCCAATCACAACTCCGTAGTGTTGGCCAATGGTTGTGGTTTGGGCGCGGCGTACAGGTCTGTGGCACGCCTATTTGTTTTACGTCCTGCCTTTGTTGCTCCCAGATCACTCTGTGGTGGCTGTGTGTAAAGCTGGTACGCTGAGCTACAGACGGCTACTTGCGACACCCGGCGATGTATGTAGCTGTAGATGTAGCGTAGCGTAGCGCACCTTGTGGCGGCGTGTATAGAGGGTGCGGTTCCCGTTGGTAACCGTTCGGCCGTGCTCGTGCACGTGAAGTTGCCGTTGGTATCCATCCTGTTGTGGCGGCGTGTAAAGGTACCATAAGGGTACCTTTACACGCGGCTACATTTCTTGGGTGGCTACAGGTAACTTACTGGTTGCAGTGAAATCATGGAGAGATTATTCCATTTGTACACAGCAACAAGATAGAACCTTGTCTCCATGATTTCACTGCAGCCAGTAAGTTACCTGTAGCCACCCTAGAAATGTAGCCGCGTGTAAAGGTACCCTAAAGAATATTTAATGTCATTTATATTATTTTATATTTCCTGTTTCAATACAAACTTGCAAGATTACAGACAACATTCAGTATTATGCAGTGTTTTAGATAAGTCTATTCTCTAAATATTTATGCAGCAGCCTTCACCACTCTTACTATGTATCTTTTATGATTTAATTTAAATTTTTCCTTGAAATTCAATTATGTTAATTTATGATAGTAATTTGCAAGTGTTGATGAGTGATATTACGAGTGATTTGCAGCAATCCCTATGTATTCGACTTCAGTTGCATTTGGCTGCTGTCCAACCTGTACCGGAAGTGAATGGAGCGGAGGGTGAGCATGCGCAGTAGAATGCACTTTACACTATTCACTGTCCTGGCCAATAAAGTTTATTAAAATCAACAAACTTTGTGGCTATTGCCCTTCCCTCAGTCGTTAGCATAAGTTGCTAAATGCGAAGGAGAAGGTGCATAGTTGAATACACAGGGTTTTGCTCATCCCTAGCTGCAACATAAAAAAACTTTGCTATTTCAGCCATGTGTACAGGTGCTAGCAGATAAATAACACATGACTAGAAAAAGTTATTCCACTGCACACTAGAACACTAAGAATAAAATAAGGAAACTATGGCCCTGCATTACTGTGGTGGGAACATTAGAAAAAAAGGGAAAAATACAATAAGCTTACTATAAATTGGAACAGAGAAAATATGACATAGCATGACTGCTGTAGGTATATTTGAATCAAAGAGACGCTTATCTAATGTACTTGCCAACGCATATAGGCGCGATAACTATAGACAATGTGCATCTCATATATCGGATTATCGGGCTGCCCCCTCATGCCCACATATACTTTGTTACAGGGGCAAATAATTGCATAGATGATGTGATCCGTCTTGCAATTGATGTAATGTTTCAATTGATGCCTTTTGTTGTCACCAGGGTTGACAAAATGATCTCTTTTAGGAACAATGAGGGGACAGATGTTATAGGAGTCACAAGGAAAAGTGCCCCTCAACCTGATGCCTCTGCTAAGTTGGTTCGTTGGCCATTTATAATGACTGCAAAACAATTGGTCCGCCAGGTTTGGAACTCTTCTTGTGGTGATTTTAGGTCTGTCCCCTACCAATGGTCCAATTTTAGGGTCCAAACACAGGATGTCCCAATGG
This sequence comes from Allobates femoralis, assembly GCA_033576535.1. Lineage (NCBI taxonomy): Eukaryota > Metazoa > Chordata > Amphibia > Anura > Aromobatidae > Allobates > Allobates femoralis. Next base: position 449,089,119 of record JARQOC010000004.1, read on the forward strand.
CGTTCAGAATGGTACCCACCTTTGTCCATCGATTGTGAAAGTCCGTAATGATCCTGAGAGTGCCATCCAATGGTCTCAGACGCTGTTGTAGAAGTGAAGCCTCCGCCTTCCTAAAAGCTGAAGATAGGACCCTTCTGTGATACTGTCAGGCAGAAAACCTGTTAGTGAAGGCACGCGATTGGAGGCGAAAGTCTTCCTCAGTTGTACAATTACGCCTTACCTTCAAAAATTTACTTAACCCATATATGTATTATCTATTCATTCTCTTCCTAGATTTATGGGATACCTGTAGGTATGCACTTTCAGAAGTCTCACAGAAGTCAATAGAGAAAAAACATGACATTTTTTTTTCCCTTCCTTCCTCTCTGGGCTCACTCTCCAGTCCTTAATTAATTTACTTAACCCTTATATCTATTATGGAGCATTTAGTTCTATATAATGTTACTAATACAACGCCGGTAGCTCCAGCGCCGTATTCTCGGCACTGGCAGCAGGGCACCATACATTATACTGCTGTATCTATGCACAAGCGCTGTGAGCTTCGGCATCCATTACTATAGTGACAGTGGAGGGGTGGTACCTTGTTGCTGTGACCATGCACGTGACGTCCCACTTCCTGGGACATCACTTCCTGCAGCACCCTTGACTTTTTGCCATTTCTGTATTTGATATTTGCATGTACTGGTTTGGTATGCATGCACAAACGCAGGGGCCCCGCCCCTACTGTGGCACCCCTGCGGGGGATTGCCACAGGACCCACCGGTGCAGGGAGGGATGTACACCTTGGCACACACAGCACACAACACTTTCCACCCCAGACCTGGAGGGGGATCCCCACTGGCTGTCCTTAGGCCAGATTCCCTATAAAGATCCAGGCCTGAGGGGAGGAGTGAGCCAGTCAACCAGTCAGCTAGTTAGCCAGTCAGTGAGGGAGTGAGTAGTCAGTGGATGGACTGGATGGAGCTGGTTGCTAGGACCAAGCCAGGTCGAGAACCAGGAAACCTGACCCAAGTGCAGCGCTCTAGAGAGAGGGACTGAGGCCAGTGGAAGAGGTAGGAAGACAGAAGAGGGGAACATATCGGAGATCCCTTTAGCCCATCTGGACACCGGAGTCCGAAACTGCTATTAATCTAGTGGTAACAAAGAAAGCTCGGACAGACCGGGAGAATCTAATCCCCTGAAGTAAAAGAAAGCAAGACACCAAACCTGACCAAGCATAGGACCAGGGGCCCAAGAGGAGAATAGGGATCCCCACAGAAAGGTCCTTGTTGTCGGTTGTGGAGTAGCATCCTGAGAGAGGAAGAGAAAGAGCAGCACGTTCAGCTACAGGCAGAAGTTTCCCCAATTACAGCAAACACTAATAGAGGAGGCCTCACAACTCTCCAAGGTGGACGTCCTAAACTGCACAGATAACCTGGTTACCCTCCTGGACCGTGCCTGTTACCGGACATCAGTAAAAAGGTACCGAAACAAAGACTATTGTGTGTGGGTAAATACATGTTCAAACTCTTGTGCTACCCGGTAGACCACGTGCTTCTGGTGGGGAGGGGCGACATCAGTTCCTACGTGCAACTGCTGACACCACTCCTCTAGTTGTCCTTTGGAGTTGTTATCATCCGTCTGGTTTGACAGGGAAAAGGGCTCTACTGTCTGTATGTCATTATCACAATCAGTGTTCAGCTTTGCTACAGTAGCATACCGGGGTAGCTTTGCTTCTTCTTCCCCACAATTTAATACACGGATTGGTACTCTGCACTTGCGTACATCCACCACCCCTCTGGCTGTCAGTAGTGTAGGTCTATGCTCTGAATATACCAGCTCTACAACTGCCTGGTATTCCTTTCCTCTGAGACCTATAGCTGCTCGACACCATATCATCATTTCACTTTTCGGTGGTAACACAATAGAAAACGGGTCTGTTACTCGCACACTGCCAATCTCTCCCCCAGACAGATTTACCTGTTGCTTGTGGATGAGGGCTCGGATTTCTCTTTGGAGGACTCTCTTCCGCACATTACCAGCAGTCACAGCAATCTGTTGGAGTAAAAACAATACTTCTCCAAGGCAGTTTTCAATCACATTAGTACCAATTACAATGTAGGGGTATTTTTCATTAGGGTCATCTTCTACCACCCATAACCCTTGGCCTTTTAATTCCACCCTCCCCAGCTTTATTGTCACTTCTATAAACCCCACCTGATTCAGTGGTTGTCCATTAGCTGCAAGAATAGCAAAGCTAGAGTCTGGTTGTCTAAGATCAGTATCAGACCAAAATTGTTTGTAAAGGATATGAGGGATGGTGGCAACCAGTGATCCGGTGTCCAGTAGGGCCGATGTGGGGATTCCTTCTAGCGTAATGTTGAGGTACTGACGGCCTCCCACGTACCGACTACGCCAGTCATATGAGCCCTGTTGCCTTACTCCTGGGGATTGGCCCTCTGACCCAGGAATCTCGGGTTTAAAGGACATCCTCTTGCGAAGTGGCCTGGTTTGTTGCAGCGAAGGCAGACGGGTTGTCCTGAAGAATCCGTGTGGTCGATGGCTCTGCAATGGAATAGTGCGTTGGTCCCCTGAACGGGCGACTTGTTGGTCCCCTGAACGGGCGACTTGTTGGTCCCCTCTAAGGGCGACATGGGTTTCTTACTCATCCACGGGACATCCTCAGGATGATCAGCTAGTTGGATTCTGCTTGGTGGATGTGCCCCAGGCCTGGTTTGCAAGAGTTTTAACACATAATCCATATTTCTGGTTAGCTGCAACACCTGGTTACGTAGGTCATCAGCATAGTCGGGTGCTACAGCTTGCCCTACCGCCTTTGCAGGGTCTTTGGGAGTAGGTTCAAAGTCTATGGGAGAGGTATTAAGCTGGCAGGATGTGGTTGCAGGCTCTGCAGGCAATGGGTCTCGTAGCACGGTAATAGCACGGTCTTTTAAACCATTAAAGTTCACATCAGGATGATCTAAGACCCACATGTGTACATATGTTGGAAGTCCGACCTCAATCCATTCATAAATAGTTCTGCAAGCATTTTATCTTCCTGTAGCACACTTGTTGGGTCTGCCTGATTTAAGGACCAGAGTGCCCCTTGTAAACGTAGGGCAAAGTTTCTGATTGTATCTTGCGGTCTCTGTTTGCATTGGTAGAATATCATCCTTAGTTCAGACTGTGTGCGTTTTTCCAAAGCAGCATTGAGCTTGTCAAATAGTTTTGCTACAGAATCTCTGTCAGCATTGCTCCAAGACTTGATCTCTAGCTCTGCTGCGCCTGTTAATTGTCCCAGCACAACGGCGGCTGGCTGCTTTTCTGTCATTGCATACATGTCCAGCACTGCACACATATTTTGTTTGAAGGCTGCTAAGGTACCGGGCTTACCCTCGTAGGTCGACAACCATTTTGCGCCCAACATGTACGGCAAGGCTAAAGGCATGATCGGGGCCACTGCTCTGGGTGCTGCGGCTCCCACACCGGCCACGGGACCGGTTGGAGCTGCGTTCTGGACATTCCCTCTGTCAGGGATTTACTTCACTCATGGCGGTGCCCCCTAGTTAACCGCTGCCAGCCGCTGAGGTAAACGTTTTCAGTAGTCGACGGCTCTACAGGGTGAGTGGAGCACCTTGGATATTTCCGGAACCAGCCACTGCACTTCGTCAATCCTCGGCAGAGCGCGGGTGGGGCCTTATCTTCATGCTCTTTTCCAGCCGCGACGCTCTTCCAGCTCTGTGGCGCAGCAATGGCGGCCAGATTTACAGTTCACAAAACAGTCAATAAAGTCCAATTTAAGCACACAGTACCCAGTTTTACCGGGCACGGGATCCTGTTTGTAACGCCAGAACTGAGTCGATCGACAGGGCATGGGGTATTCGGATATAGGGACAGGGGGTTGCTTCAGTGGGGATAACGGCTGGTCGGTTCCCCGTTCCGTGCCCTGGACCCTCAGTGGCAGGGTGGGGGTGATGATGATGATGCGGGAATTGTAACGTGAAGCCACCTGTGGTACCTGGTAATAGAGCTACCAGCACTGCGGCCGGCCGCTGAGGTGATGGGAATGCAGCTTTGGTAGTACAGCACAGGAGATCATCCCCAATTAAAGTGAGACACAGACCCATTCATTCAAACCACTACCAGTGTGCCAAAGAGATGCTGCAGTACATGAAGGAAGCCAGGGTTATAAGAGATAGCTGTAATCCCTGGGCAGCCCCCTTAGTCCTAGTCAGAAAGAAGGATGGCACAATGAGGATGTGTGTGGATTACAGGGAAATCTATAAGATCACTCACAAAGATGCTTACCCGTTACCCCGAATAGAGGAGTCTCTTGCTGCATTAAAGACTGCTAATTATTTCTCTATGTTAGATCTTACTAGCAGATATTGGTAGGTCTCCGTTGCTGAAGAAGACCGGGAGAAGACAGCATTCACAACACCAATGGGCCTATGCGAATTCAACAGCATGCCATTCGGGTTATGCAATGCAGCGGGAACGTTTCAATGACTCATGGAATGCTGCCTGGGACACTGGAACTTCGAGACAGTGCTCTTATACCTGGACGATATCATCGTGTATTCTACAACCTATGAAGCACATCTGGAACACTTGGCGGAGGTATTTACAGCTCTAACAAAGTATGGAATGAAGCTCAAACCATCTAAATGTCACCTGCTGAAACCAAAAGTCCAATACCTCGGGCATGTGCAGATGGAGTAGCACCAGACCCGGAAAAAGTGACAGCTATCCAGGACTGGCAGAGGCCAACCACCGTCAGAGAGGTACGTCAATTCTTAGGTTTGGTTGGGTACTACAGAAGATTCATTAAGGGCTACACAAAGATGGCAGCGCCCCTACAAGATCTTCTGGTAGGCCAAACTAAGAAGAGAAGGTCTTCAGAGCCACCATTGGAATGGGGAAAAGAACAAGAAGACTCCTTCCAGCAGATGAAGCAGGCTCTGACCGGTGAGGAAATCCTGGCTTACCCCGATTATAACCTACCATTCATCCTCTACACCGACGCAAGTGATGAGGCCAGGGCTGGGAGGGGTGGGGGGTACTCGGACACCGGGGCTACTGTGTGGGGAGTCACGGATGGTCGGGACCCCAGTGCCGTGCCCTGGTGATCAATTAGAAGAGATGTTGTTGTTAATGGTGGGGGTTAAAGGGGTTATTTACAGGGGATCGTGACGCCACCTGTAGTGTCCGGTAAGATGGTACCGGCGCTCCCAGCCGGCCACTGAGGTGATGGTTGAGGCAGCTAAGTGTGGTATAGCTCCCCACAGGTGGAGCTTTACCTCAGGGCAGCTACTGTGGTGTTACGGTGAGGGAGAACAGTGATGGTAATGGTGGTGCTGCAGTTCTTACCCCTCTGCTGAGCTGATGATTATGTTGAGCCTTTAAGGCTACGGCCGGAAAAATAACAGAAACCAGTTCAAGTTTAACTGTGCTTTACTCGGTACCGGTTGATGGCATAACAAGACACGGTACAGTTTGGTTTTCTGGGTGGATGTTACCAACTCAGGGTTTCTCCTATGGAGTCTCTAGATGTCCTCTCTTTGTCTTTCAGGGTTCTCCACTCTCTTTCTTTGTCTTTCTATCTTTCCCACCTTTGTAGAGCTCACCCGCCAGTCCTACGGTCTGTATCTAGAAGAAAAGGTCCGTGCTTTACCGGTCCAGTCTGGGCCCAAGGACTAAAGCCCCCGTCACTGGAATTCAGCCTGTCCCTTTTAATTTCTTCCAGTGTCCTGAACTGGTTTTCAGTCCTGAGGGGTGAGGTACCTTTGTGGGGCTGTCAGCAACCCGGTCCTGTTGGGCCTGCAGCTCGTCAGCTTTGCAGTCAGGGTTGAACTCCTGGCTGCCTCGGCTGTCCGTGTCGGCGGTGCTCCCTCAACGTGACCAGCCGGCTCCTACCAGTCCTGGCCCGTTGCCTTCTGTCCTGGGTCCCCACATAAAGATGGGGTACCCTCCACTCAACTGGGCTGCCAGGCCTGACCACTCTGTCTGCCTTCCCAGCACCGTCTGAGGTAAACTGTCAACTGTCACTCTTACTCTATCCTAAGCTCCGTCCCCACCTATCTGGGATCTACCAAGTACTGCTTCCCCCTACTCTAGGTGGTGTGGTCCTAAGTGAGTGTAAAAATAGACTCCATAAGATTTAAACCCTAAACTAGCAACTTACAATAATATTACATATAAATAATAAATGCAATACCACTCTGTGGCGCCTAGCCGCAGGGGCGCCACACAAGCAATGTAGTCCTGGGAGCAGTATTATCCCAGATACAAGATGGCAAGGAAAGAGTAATTGCCTATGCCAGCAAAAACTTTGACTCACCGAGAGGAACCTGGAAAACTACAGTTCCTTTAAGTTGGAGTTCATAGCCTTGGTCTGAGCTATAACAGAGCGGTTCAAGCATTACCTGGCAGCTCCAAAATTTACCGTCTTCACGGACAACAATCCGTTAACACACTTGGATACCGCGATGCTTGGTGCATTGGAGCAACGCCGGATGGCCCGACTATCAAACTATGACTTTACCATCAAGTACTGGGCAGGCCATAAAAATGCAAATGCTGATGCCCTCTCCAGAAATCCTCAAGTACATTTGCTAGGACTCGAAGAAGAGGCGGATGACTTGAAAGGAGGTAGAACTCCCAGCTTTCCATAAAAGTAGAAAATGGAAAATGACAGAAACCCATATCTACCAGAACCGTCAGAATGTTGCACTAAACCTGTTGCCTCACTATGGATGGAAAGAGGCACAAGACAGTAATCCGGCAGTGACCCTAGTGAAGAGGCTGGTAACCCAACAAGATTCCTAACTTGAAAAGAATGCTCTACCAGAGGCCCAATACCTGTGGAAAGAAAGAAGCAGGTTATTCATCTATCAAGGTCAATTGTGCAGACGGTATATCAATCCCAGAACACATGACATGGTATGGCAAATTGTTGTTCCAAAGAGAGATGTCCAAATGGTGTTAGAAGCGTACCATAATGGAGCAGGACACTTTGGATGGAGAAAACTGGAAATATTGTTACGAGAGATTCTATTGGATCGGCATGAGGTCTACCATAGAGAAATGGTGTAAAAATTGTGGACCATGCTCAGTAAAAAGAAAAGACTGTAACAGCCAGAAAGCACAACTACAGCCTATCATTACTAAACAGCCATTAGAACTGGTAGCCTTAGATCACGTTAAACTCACACCCAGCAGATCGGGCTATACCTAAGCTCTTACCATGGTGGACCACTATTCCAGATTCCTAGTGGTAGCTCCGGTGAAAGACGTAACAGCTCAGACACCTTCCTACTGTGAGATCAGGTGGTCGCAGACTGTTACCCAGTTTACCTGTGACACATAGACCCACTTACACTAGTCATACACCAGAATTACGTAGATCAACCCGTGTCAATTTCGGACACCCACCTCTCAGATACAGAGAATAAGCTGTAAAATGTGAGAAATGTAAATATGTTTAAAATGTAAATATGTAACTAATGTTAATGTATAGAAGGGTAAAGAGTAGGCTAAAACAGCTCACACCAGGTACACAACTTCAGGAAGAGGGGTGAGTGGAGTTGGCGTAAGGAGCTGTCTAGGGAGAGAAAAATCTTGGCGAATAGGTGAGCCAAGGGCCAGGAGGCCTACAGTGCTTATGACCGGTAGAGGCCCCTGCAGTACCTAGGACTCATTTGCCGAGGCACCCGTAGTAAGTGTTTGTTGCTGTGTTTTGAACTTTTAAGCCAACAGAGACTTTACCTGTTGGACTTTTTGAATTCTCTTTTTATAGTTTAAAAAATGGACCATAGCCACAGGACTGGAGGCGGCAAAAATACTTTAAACAGCCTTCAGCGGATGGACTAACGCTGTATGGATTGGTTAATTGTTTTTCAAATTTTTCCCTGGTTTTTGTAAATTTTATTTTTGAGACTCTGTTCAAATTTCAAATGTAAATAGTAATGTTATGTTATGTTTGTTGAAAAATGTTTCAGTCCCGGAGGACTGAAGTTAACTAGGGGGGAATGTGGCATCACTGCGAGGGATTGTCACAGGACCCACCGCTGCAGGGAGAGATGTACACCTTGGCACACACAGCACACAACACCTTCCACCCCAGACCTGGAGGGGGAGCCCCACTGGCTGTCCTTAGGTCAGATCCCCTATAAAGATCCAGGCCTGAGGGGAGGAGTGAGCCAGATAACCTGGTTACTCTCCTGGACCTTGCCTGTTACCGGACATCAGTAAAAAGGTACGAAAACAGAGACTATTGTGTGTATGCGCGCCTGATTCACCGCCGCCGCCTGCAGCGTTCACAGCAGAACCGCTACTACTATTCCCCTCATCCACCCCGTTGCTCTGAGGTAAAGCTCCACCTGTGGGGAGCTACACTACCAAAGCTGCATTCCCATCACCTCACCGGCTTGCCGCAGCACTGGTGACCCTATTACCAGGTACCACAGGTGGTGTCACCTTACAATTTCCCCATCATCATCACCCCCACCCTGCCACTGAGGGTCCAGGGCATGGAAACGTGAACCAACCAGCTGTGATCCCCACTGAAGCAACCCCCTGTCCCGGGATCCGAGTACCCCCTGCCCTGTCGACCGACTCACTACCATGGGCTATGTGGTTTTGCACTTTTTGCACTGTTTTTAATTGGTTTTAATCTATGTGGTTATGTAACTTAATAAAGTTGATTTTGTTTATATACTTTACTTTGTGTTGTGTTGGGGTCATTTGTCAACCCTTTTTCTTCCTGTCCCTCCAGTACAAATCTCTGAAACCTATCAATATGCTAATCGTCCAAAACTGTACATTGAAATGTAAGTCATTTCCACTTTCTTACTCATATGGAAATGTGCTAGACTAATCCTTATTACCATTCTATGTGCGTCCTTGCATTTTCCCTATCACAATTCTGGTACTGGATGGAAAAATAAATTAACATTCAAATGTAGGATGTGTATTGGTTTGAAGTCAGAGGAAACAGAGAGCACAGACAACCCAGGCTGGCTTTATAGTCTTAGAATATAAAAGCAGCTGCAAATGTTACAGCTATGAATGGCCAACTATAATATAGGTATTTTTACTCTGTTAAACCCTGGAAGAATTTATGACAGAATGTTATTTATTCAATTCTCTAATGAATGTCAGCCCACATGATATTAAAAACATCATTATGTTATCCTATATGAACCGACCGGGACATTCAGACTTGATTTGTGTCCCCACCGTCACCCAAGGCAGTCTTTTATTAAAAGCCAGCATAACAACTAGAAATATACTGAACTCAGAAACTGCGTCCTGTGTGAATCTGGCCTAAAACCTCATTCTCATTTTGGATTTGTGTTTTTCACTTTTTATAGACTGTAATGTTCCAATAATGATAATGGCACATGTAAAGCTGCCTTCACACTTGCGGACCCCTCCGCAGCGTCCTGTGGAGGGGAGCCGCAGGCTGAGCGCAAGCACCGCAAGTCCCTATGTTTAACATGGGGACACAGGTGCCTGCGCTCTGATGCAGATTGGCGTGCGCACCCTGTGTCACTACAATGTATGATTTGTAGGCAGGCGGATGCTTGCTTACATATCACACACTCTCGTCCGCACCCTGAACGCGACACATGTTCAGGGTGCAAACGAGAATGTAGGATTTGTACGCAAGCATCCGCCTGCCTACAAATCATACATTGTAGTGACACAGGGTGCGCACGCCAATCTGCATCAGAGCGCAGGCACCTGTGTCCCCATGTTAAACATAAGGTACCTTTACACGCCGCGACGGCAGGCTGGATACATCCCGCTACTTCACGTGCACGAGCACGCTCAAACGGTTACAAACGGTCAACGCACCCTCTTTACACGCCGCCACAAGGTGCGCTATGCCACGCTACATCTATAGCTAGCTACATCGCCGGGTGTCTCAAGTAGCCATCTGTAGCTCATTTACACACCGCTATAACCAGCTACTATGGGCGGACCTGGTGTAGCAGGGCCAGCACATAGGCGTGCCACAATTGTGGATTACGAGCCGTCCGTACGCTGATAGGACGAAGCAATAACATCCTGATTGGGCAGGCAACGCAGGAGGCTGAGTAATACAGCACGCTCGAGCGATTGTGTAGTGTGACTCGTCAGCTCCTTAAATATGCCTCCCTATGCAGCGACTACCAATCGTCATGCAGCAGCTTCCACCAATGATCGCACATGGGGCGCGGTAACACGGAGCCAGGGTCACGCCTTAGCTACATTGCATCTACATCGCAGGCTGTCCAGAGTTGCCTTCCGTTGCTTCTTTACACGCCGATACAGCTCGCTACCATCGGCGTTGTAGCCATCAGTTTTCGAGCAGAGCTAGGAAACAGATGTATCTGTTGCCGGCTGTAGCGTCACGTCTTCAGACGCCGCTACGACGGGCTACATTGGCGCTACAAGCTACATTTGTAGCCTGTAGCGGGATGTATCCAGCCTGCCGTCGCGGCGTGTAAAGGTACCATTAGGGACTTGCGGTGCCTGCGCTCAGCCTGCGGCTCCCCTCCGCAATACGCAGTGACGGGGAGCACAAGTGTGAAGCAAGCCTAACAGCCACACTTTTACTGAACAGTGATAAAGCTTTAAAACTTGTTAATAGCCACATGTTTTTTCAGATAAAACTATTTATCTGCAAAAACCACGTAAACATGAACAGTCAATTTAAAGACTGCTGATTTGGGATAAAAAATACCTCATGCTGGCACTGTTATTATCTTTGTGGTAACGTGTCTCCTATGTGTCCGTACTTTAAGAAAACTGCTAAAAAAAATGCCGCTCTATAGTTAGGGGATATCTAGAAAAGACTTTTTGTCAATACTTTGTACAATGAACGTACATAGGCAGAAGAGGAGTCTAAAGTTTTAATGGCAATCCATGAATCAGTATTGATTATTAACATTTCTGTCCCTCTAAGGACCATTGTCAGAATGATGGTACCTTTACACGCCGCCACAACAGGATGGATACCAACTGCTACTTCACGTGCACGAGCACGGCCAAACGGTAAAAAACGGGAAACGCACCCTCTTTACACGCCGCCACAAGGTACGCTACGCTACATTTACAGCTAGCTACATCGCCGGGTGTGAAGTAGCAGTTGGTATCCATCCTGTTGTGGCGGCGTGTAAAGGTACCATTAGCTACATTGCAGCTACATCGCCGGGTGTCCAGAGTTCCCTTCTGTGGGTTCTTTACACGCCGATACAGCTCGCTACAATCGGCGATGTTGCCATCTGTTTATGGGCAGTGCACGGATACAGATGTATCTGTAGCCGGCTGTGTCGTCCCGTCTTCAGACGCCGCTACTACGGGCGATATTGGCGCCACAAGCTACATTTGTAGCCTGTAGCGGGTTGTATGCATCCTGTTGTGGCGGCGTGTAAAGGTACCATGAAAGCGATGCCTTATGGTACCTTTACACGCCGCCACAACAGGATGGATACCAACTGCTACTTCACGTGCACGAGCACGGCCAAACGGTTACAAACGGGAAACGCACCCTCTTTACACGCCGCCACAAGGTACGCTACGCTACGCTACATTTACAGTTAGCTACATCGCCGGGTGTCTCAAGTAGCCATCTTGTAGCTCAGCGTACCTCATTTACACAACGCTACAACAAGCTAATATGGGCGGACCTGGTGCAGCAGGGACAGCACATAGGCGTGCCACAATTGTGGATTACAAGACGTCCGTACGGTGATAGGACAAAGCCAGAACATCATGATTGGGCAGGCATCGCAGGAGGCTGGTTAATACAGCACGCTCGAGCAATTGTGTAGTGTGACTGGTCAGCTCCTTAAATATGCCGCCCTATGCAGCGACTACCAATCGTCATGCAGGAGCTTCCACCAATGATCGCAGATGGGGCGCGGTAACACGGAGCCTGGGTGACGCCTTAGCTACATTGCAGCTACATCGCCGGGTGTCCAGAGTTCCCTTCTGTGTGTTCTTTACACGCCGATACAGCTCGCTACAATCGGCGATGTTGCCATCTGTTTATGGGCAGTGCACGGATACAGATGTATCTGTAGCCGGCTGTGTCGTCCCGTCTACTACGGGCGATATTGGCGCCACAAGCTACATTTGTAGCCTGTAGCGGGTTGTATGCATCCTGTTGTGGCGGCGTGTAAAGGTACCATAAGGCGTCACCCAGGCTCCGTGTTACCGCGCCCCATCTGCGATCATTGGTGGAAGCTCCTGCATGACGATTGGTAGTCGCTGCATAGGGCGGCATATTTAAGGAGCTGACCAGTCACACTACACAATTGCTCGAGCGTGCTGTATTAACCAGCCTCCTGCGATGCCTGCCCAATCATGATGTTCTGGCTTTGTCCTATCACCGTACGGACGTCTTGTAATCCACAATTGTGGCACGCCTATGTGCTGTCCCTGCTGCACCAGGTCCGACCATATTAGCTTGTTGTAGCGTTGTGTAAATGAGGTACGCTGAGCTACAAGATGGCTACTTGAGACACCCGGCGATGTAGCTAGCTGTAAATGTAGCGTAGCGTAGCGTACCTTGTGGCGGCGTGTAAAGAGGGTGTGTTTCCCGTTTGTAACCGTTTGGCCGTGCTCGTGCACGTGAAGTAGCAGTTGGTATCCATCCTGCAGTGGCGGCGTGTAAAGGTACCATTAGGGTACATTTACACGTCGCAACATTGCATGCAATTTCACTTGCAACTTACTGTTTGCAGTACACTCATGGACACATTGTTCCATGTTGTTACTGTGTAACAAATGTAACAATGTGTCCATGATTTCACTGCAACCAGTAAGTTGCAAGTGAAATTGCATGCAATATTGCGACGTGTAAAGGTACCCTTACCCACGTGATTGATTTTGCACTACCATTGTGCTGCCTACTGAACTCTACAACAATCAGCTTTCATTCTGATGAAGGTCCATAAGAGGGAATGTAACGTTACTATTGAATATTGATTGCTTATGAATTGCCATTAAAACTTTATGTTCACTCTCTCAATGTTGAGAGCTGAATTTTCTTCACTAAACCTACTCTAGCACTATCACCTCTGAGCAGAGTGACTTATATTACTACAGCACATAGAAGGAAGTCATCATAATGCCAAATTCCACCAGCTTTAGAGGAAAAAATTACCCCTTATCTTTTGGGTCCTGTGCTGTTGCACTGGTAGCACCAAAGTATGTCTGCCTCTGCTGTGTAGCAAAATAATGACGCATGCTCATTTTTCAACCTCTCTTAGCCACACTTTTAAAACCTGTATATAAACTTGGTGCATGGCATATACGATGATGTTGCCTCAATTTTTGCCAGAATACTTTCATCATAAGTCATCATATTTTTTTTACTATGCATTACATATTTTTAAAAAATGAAGAAAAAAAAAGTGTCCCATGCTGATATTCATAACATAGTTACAAACAGTAATTAATAAAGTTGAAAAAAGACACAGGCCCATCATGTCTAGCCTATAATCTTAACATGGTGATACTGAGGAATGCAAAAATGTGAGGCGTTACTAATTATCCCATTCTAGGGAAAATTTCCATAGTGTCCGCTCTCTTTCTGAAACTTAACCTTTCCTAAACTGAACTTCTTCTGCTCCCGCCCTCCACTAACCTCCCTAAATATGACATTTCTCTCTGTGTGCAGCACCACGATAACGCCTAGTCAGCAGGCTCGCTGTCTGGGTGTTCTGTTTGACTCTGATCTTTCCTTCACCCCATATATACAATCTCTCGCCCGCTCTTGCCGCTTGCACCTGAAGAACATGTCTAGAATTCGCCCCTTTCTCACCTTGGAAACCACAAAAACCCTCACTGTGGCCCTGATTGACTCCCACCTTGACTATTGTAATTCTCTTTTAATTGGCCTTCCCAGCACTAGACTCTCCCCTCTCCAGTCCATCCTTAATGCAGCAGCCAGGATCACCTATCTAGCTAACCATTACTCAGACGCTTATTCTCTATGCCAGTTAGTGCACTAGCTGCCTAGACACTATAGGATCCAATTCAAACTGCTTGTTCTCACCTACAAAGCCTTTCACAGTGCAGCACCCCCATAGATCTCCTCCCTCATCTCTGTCTATCACCCCACCCGTTCTCTTTGCTCTGGAAGTCTGGAAGTAATTTTAGACTCATTTCTGCATTAATCCAAACCTCCCAATCCCGGCTCCAAAACTTCCCCCGAGCTGCACCAATTCTCTGGAAACCCCACCCCAAGAAATTAGGTGTATCCACAACTTGCATAGTTTCAGGCGTTCCCTAAAAACACACCTTTTTATCATGATCCCTAGTCAAAGTCACTTAGACATAGCCAATCCGCTCCACCAGTCTCGTATGCATCACAAATAATGGTTGGTGGCCACGTATACTGCTCCTATCTGTTCCCCATTTCCTCAAGTTGACTATACCATCACTGTAAATAAGCACCTGTACTTTGTGTATCCCCCACCTCATTATTAGATTGTAAGCTCTTATGAGCAGGGCTGTCATTATTTTGCTTTAATTATTGCATTATGCTTTGTATTGTATTTTGTATTGTATTGAGTTTTCTGATAACTGTTTCTTATGATTGTTTGAACATGAACCTCTGAAGTGTAAAGCGCTGCGGAATATGTTGGCTCTATATAAATAAAGATTATTATTATTAATATTATTATTATTATAGAGACTCCTATTGTGGATGTTAAAATAAAATCCTGGAATAAAAGAAATATGACGGAACAAATTTTCAGGATGCTGGTCCAATGTAACTTCAGCATTCCCAGTGATTAGTAAATTATCCCCTATCCGATGAATGTGGATCATGTTTAATTCTGGGAATAATCTTTTAACAAGTCTTTCTATTGTGGATTTCTGTTGTTTCACCCCAATGAAGCAGTGCACATTTTTCTATGTAGACAAAAAAGTTTACCACATGGACGTCCAGGGGCGGACTGGCCCAGGTGGCAGGGGGGGCAAGTGCCCCCTGGGCTGGTGGTGTAGCCAACATCTAGGGCCGCCCCCCCACAGAAGCGAGCGGCGCGGTGATACAGCAGGTGGCGTCGACCATGGTGACGGGTCCTCAAGAAATTCTGATAGCAAGCCCCGGTCCCCAAAAATATCTGATAGCACCCCCCCCCTTCTCAGCGCAGGGCCAGGAGATCAGAACTGCCAGCCCCAGTGGACGTCTGATATATAGATACCGAGAGGAAATACAATTAGTATCGATCTGCTGTCCGCAGGCCTTTTGGCAAAAGAGCTATGGCAACATGTAATGTCCGGTTACTTTTTGATGTCAGTCTATCAGGGAAACATAGATTTACTTTAAATCTAACTGTAGTGGAGTTTGCAGAAAGCTGGGGTGAATAAGGATTAAATTACAAGTGAATATTACATAATACTTATTCATATCTGCTGCTTTACATTGAAGATTTGACCTCATCCTTAGGCCAGGAGTTACGTTTTTCTGTTCCCCCAATGTATGACATAATGTTTGTACTGTTCAATTAGCATTCATTTATAACATATGTGAGGCCCGCCCCAGGAAAGCTTTGGACAGCATTCGTTTTAATGAATCAGAAAATGTTCATTCGCCATGATAGGTCTATGGTAATACACCATACAAATGAGATCACTGGTCACATGGGGTGAATCACACTTTCTTCACATTTAACATCAACCATAAGCAAACAAAGCTTTATGCTGGAATTAGAACATGATGTTACCGATCATATTTCAGTGATTAAAGATCCCAAGTATGTTTATTTCTTTATCTATCTATCTATCTATCTATCTATCTATCTATCTATCTATCTATCTATCTATATCTATCTATCTATCTCTGTATCTATCTATCTATCTATCTATCTATATTTTATCCTTATCTATGTTACATTTATTTCATAATTATCTGTATATATCCATTTATCTATTGTACTACTAGGTATATAATCTATTCACGATACTGGGAACATTTGTGTCAGCCATAGAATATCAGCTTCTCAGTTTTAGAGATGTTGTCTGTTCTTTGACATTGACACAAGACATGCCATTAATGTCTGATAGATGGGAGTCTCTCCCCTTTCTTCACCCTTCCCACCATACTGCCAATGCCATCGCCACTGTCACAGGAGATTGGCCACAGATTCTTGTTTTTTCTCTATTGACTTCTATGAGACTTCTGAAAGCGGCAGTGCATACCTACAGGTATCCCATAAATCTAGGAAGAGAATAAATCTTTACTCATTTAGTTTATTATTATTATTGACTAGCTGGGTGCCCGATGCACATGCATCGGGATTCTAGAAGAGCGAGTCTCTGACTCGCAATGGCCGCTGCGCGGCCAATGCTTCGGGCGTATCCACATGACCACACCGACTCACATTGCGAGTGGACTCAGAAGGGGCAAAAAACCCATTCGCAATTATATAATAGATTTATTTTTAAGGTACAGTGTTCTAAAATGGTGTTTTCCTCCATTATAACTTATTACCTATCCACAGGAAAACAATGGTTAATTTGTGTTCCATTTGCTGCATAAGTGAATCATTTACAGCATTCATTGTATATACTGTATATATGCGACCGATGTATATAACCGAGTACTCAGCTCAGGTGTCTCCATCAGTTCCATATGCTTTCAATGGAGATTTAGTGCACTTTCTTCTTGCTGCACTATTAAGGAAGCAATTTTGGGATCGACATAGTCATAACCTTGGAGGACCTGGCTCTCAGCAATATCAGCAACTTATAGTAACATAGTAACATAGTTTTTAAGGTTGAAGGAAGACTTTAAGTCCATCTAGTTCAACCCATAGCCTAACATGTTGATCCAGAGGAAGGCAAAAAAAAACCCATGTGGCAACACTAATCTCCACATTGGGGGAAAAAATTCCTTCCTGACTCCAGATACGGCAATCAGACTAATTCCCTGGATCAACGCCCTATCAAAGAATCTAGTATATATAACTGGTAATATTATAGTTTTCAAGAAAGGCATCCAGGCCCTTCTTAAATGTTAGTAGTGACTCACTCATTACAACATCATGTGGCAGAGAGTTCCATAGTCTCACTGCTCTTACAGTAAAGAATCCGCGTCTGTGATTATGATTAAACCTTCTTTCCTCCAGACGTAGAGGATGCCCCCTTGTCCCAGTCTCAGGCCTAAGAGTAAAGAGATCATTAGAAAGGTCTCTGTACTGTCCCCTCATATATTTATACATTATTATAAGATCACCCCTAAGCCTTCGTTTTTCCAAGCTAAATAACCCCAAGTTTAATAACCTGTCTTGGTATTGCAGACCCCTTAGTCCTCTAATGACTTTTGTCGCTCTTCTCTGGACCCGCTCTAGTTCAGCTATGTCTTTCTTATACACCGGAGACCAGAATTGTACACAGTATTCTAAGTGTGGTCGCACTAGTGACTTGTATAGAGGTAAAATGATGTTCTCCTCATGAGCATCTATGCCTCTTTTAATACATCCCATTATTTTATTTGCCTTTGCAGCAGCTGCCTGACACTGGCCACTAAATATGAGTTTGTCATCTACCCATACACCCAGGTCTTTTTCAGTGACAGTTTTGCCCAGTGTTTTACAATTAAGCACATAATTATACCTGTTGTTTCCTCTGCCCAAGTGCATGACTTTACATTTATCCCCATTAAAGCGCATTTGCCATTTAGCAGCCCAAGCTTCTAGTTTACATAAATCCTCCTGTAATATAAAATTGTCCTCCTCTGTATTGATTACCCTGCAGAGTTTAGTGTCATCTGCAAATATTGAGATTCTACTCTGTATGCCCCCTACAAGGTCATTAATAAATATATTAAATAGAAGCGGGCCCAACACTGACCCCTGTGGTACCCCACTGTTAACTGTGACCCATTCTGAGTGTGTTCCATTAATAACCACCCTTTGTTTCCTATCACTAAGCCAGTTCTTAACCCACTTACACATATTTTCCCCTATCCCCATTGCCCTCATTTTATGTATCAACCTTTTGTGTTGCACCGTATCAAAAGCTTTTGAAAAGTCCATATACACCACATCCACTGCATTTCCTTGGTCCAGTCCAGAACTTACTTCTTCATAGAAGCTTATTAGATTAGTTTGACAGGAACGGTCCATCGTAAAACCATGTTGATAATGGGTCATGAGGTTATTTTTCTTCAGATACTCCAGTATAGCATCTCTTAGAAAACCCTCTAGGATTTTACCCACAGTAGAGGTTAAGCTTACTGGCCTATAATTTCCAAGTTCAGTTTTTGTCCCCTTTTTGAATATTGGCACCACATTTGCTATACGCCAGTCCTGTGGTACAGACCCTGTTATTATGGAATCTTTAAATATTAAAAATAATGGTCTATCTATGACAGTACTTAATTCCTGCAGCACTCTGGGGTGTATCCCATCTGGGCCCGGGGATTTGTCAATTTTAGTGATTTTTAGACGATGCCGTACTTCCTCTTGGGTTAAGCAGGTGACGTTTAATTGAGAATTTTTGTTATCACTGATCATATTGTCTGTCATGGGATTTTCTTGTGTAAATACTGTTGAAAAAAAGTCATTTAGCATATTTGCTTTTTCCTCATCCTCATCCACCATTTCACCCAGACTATTTTTAAAGTGGCCAACACCATCATTTTTTAGTTTCTTACTATTTATGTAGTTAAAAAATATTTTGGGATTCTTTTTACTTTCTCTGGCAATGAGTCTCTCTGTCTCAATCTTTGCTGCCTTGATTTGCTTTTTACAAATGTTATTTAATTTTCTGTATTTATTTAATGCTTCATCACTACCTACTTGCTTTAATTCCCTAAATGCTTTCTTTTTGTCACATATTGCACTTCTTACCGCTTTATTTAGCCATAGTGGTTTCCTCCTATTTCTAGCATGCTTATTCCCATAGGGTATATATTGTGCACAGGTCCTATTCAGGATGCTAATAAACATCTCCCATTTGTGTTGTGTACTTTTATGTCTCAGGACATCGTCCCAATTTATTGCACTAAGATCATCTCTCAACCGTTGGAAATTTGCCTTCCTGAAGTTTAGTGTCCTTGTGGCCCCTCTACTACACGTCTTAGTAAAGGATACTTGAAAGCTTATTAAGTTATGATCACTATTAGCCAAGTGACCTCCAACCCGTATATTTGATATGCGGTCTGGCCTGTTGGTTAATATTAGGTCCAGCAGTGCCCCCCTTCTTGTTGGGTCCTGAACCAGTTGTGAAAGGTAATTGTCTCTTATAGTTTTCAAAAACGTATTACCTTTGCTGGAACTGCAGGTTTCTGATCCCCAATGTATTTCAGGGTAGTTGAAGTCCCCATAATAATGACTTCTCCCTGAGACGCTGCTTCATCTATTTGCTTTATGAGGATATTCTCCTCCACTTCCATTATTGTTATCACCTATCCTGTGATTAAGTCATTCATTCTAATTATAGAAAAACACCTTTAAGTTTTAAAGGGAGTCTATCAGCAGGTTTTCGCTACCTCCTCCGAGAACAGCATGTTGTAGACAAAAGAGGCCCTGACTCCAATGATGTATCACTTAGATTACTGGGTGCAGTGGTTCTGACACAATCAAGTTTTTAGATTTAGGAATGCAGCAGAGCTCAAAGAGCTGCCCCCACCCACACCTGGCTCTGTACGTACAATATATCTAGACAGTAAACCCCCTGTCACACTAAGCGAGATCGCTAGTGAGATCGCTGCAGAGTCACAAGATTTGTGACGCAACAGTGATCTCGCCAGCGATCTCACTTTGTGCAACACGTAGCAGCGATCAGGCCCCTGCTGTGAGATCACTGATTGTTACAAACTGATCTGGACCATTTTTGGTCATCGTGCTCCCTCTGTTTGACAGGGACAACGACCAGCGACCTCAATACTACGCCCGAGAGTGACAGGTTCCCAATGACCGCCATATCGTTGCTGAAGTCACTGGTGAGATCTGACTGTTAGACATCTCACCAGCGACAACATAGCGACACACCAGCGAGCCCTACCTGGTCAGATTGTTGATGGGATCGCTGGAGCGTCGCCAAGTGTGATGGGGCCCTAAGAAGCTGCTAAGCACAGATGGGGGCGTACAGTACTTGGGCTCACACACTGCTGATAATAAGCTACTGGTGCCAAAACAAACATCGCAGGTAAAACAACACCACACTTTGTGATTAAAGACACATTGCTTAATTCGTCGAGTTTAACCCTTACCGCTTGCTATCTTCAGATTAAATAGCAAAAACCAGCTGACAAATTTTCTTTAAGCGTCTTTTTGGTTTATGTGGTGTGGCTTTTGAAACCACTGCGTTCCCTTTACACTAGTTAGAAAGTCTTATAAAAACATTTATCATCATCTATTATGGACTTGTTTGGTCATTCAAGGTACTTCACCAAAATTATATTTTTGTGGAAAAAATGAGGAGTCGCCAGATGATCTCACCACGTCATTTGCTGCTTTAAATAGATGATGGAGTAAAACCTTTGAGTAAATAACCCAGCTTCCTTCCACTGTTGGGCAGTCTTGTCATCACTAATTTCACTGAAATGTGTTTCTAATGTACGGCTTTTTGGTACTAAAATATACTAATGTACCACTCTCCTGTATTCATTTAACAAGATCCCAGAGAGTTATTTAGTCCTGATGGTAGCATAAATGCATATGAAACATGACAAAAGTACTGTATGTTTAGCACACAGTAGAACGGGCATTGAAGAAGCCTGGAATATGGGATTTATGGGATATATATACATATACAGTATATATATATATATATATATATATATATATATATATATATGTTTCGACCAGAGCTGGGGTGCGTGGGGTACTCGGTCACCGGGGCTTCTGTGTGGGATGTCACGGGTGGTCGGTATCCCCGGTGCCGTGCCCTGGCGAACAACTATACCAGGTGTTGTTGGTAAACGGTGGGGGTGAAAGGGGGTTATTTACAGGGGAACGTGACGCCACCTGTAGGGTCTGGTAAGGTGGTACCAGCGCTGCCAGCCGGCCACTGAGGTGATGGAGGGGGCAGCAGTGTGTGGTACAGCTCCCCACAGGTGGAGCTTTACCTCAGGGCAGCTATGATGGTATATGAGACGGTGAGGGAGGACAGTGATGTTAAATGGTGGTGCAGTTCTTACCCTTCTGCTGTTGATGTTGATGATGATGAGTCCTTTGAGCTGCGGCAGGAAGAATAACAGAAACCAGTTCTTGTTTAACTTTGCTTTACTCGGTACCGGATGATGATATAACAATACACGGTACAGTTTGGTTTAGAGGGTTGTCACCAACTCAGGATTTTCCTCTTAAGGAGTCTATAGATGTTCCTTCTTTGTCTTTCAGGGTTTCTATTCTCTTTCTAGATCTTTCCTTCTTTCCCACCTTCGCAGAGCTCACCCGCCAGTCCTGCAGTCTGTGTCTAGTAGGATTAAATTGACTATTACCAGTCCAAATGGGAACAGCAGGAACGCACAAGTTTCCCACTTGACACCGGGTTTCAGTCTTTCCTCACTAGTGTAGGACCGTCTTTTGGGCATGAGGGGTGAGGTAACTTGTGGTGCTGTCAGCAACCCGGTCTGGTTGGGCCTGCAGCTCGTCGGCTTCGCAGTCAGGGATGAACTCCTGGCTGCCTCGGTATCCGTGTCACCTGTGAACCCTCAACATGACCAGCTGGTTCCTACCACTCTTGGTCAGTTGCCATCTGTCCTGGGCCCCCACATATAGATGGGGTACCCTCCACTCAGCACAGGCAGCCAGGCGTGACCACACTGTCTGCCTTCCCCACGCCGTCTGAGGTAAATTCCTAACTGTCACTCTAACTCTATCCTAAGCTCCGCCCACCACCTGTGGAACCTACCATAAAGTCAGTTTCCCCTACACTAAGTGGTGTGGTCCTAAGTGAGTGCTAAAAATAGACTCCATAAGCATTAAATCCTAACCTAGCAACTTACAAGGAAAAACACATTTTATATTTAAGTGTAATTCCATTCTGTGGCGCATACCCGCAGGGGCGCCACACACCCCCTTGGTGAAACACACCCGTCCGCGGGTGTCAAACCAAACCTGAAATACAAAAATGCATTTTACATATAACATTGAACATTTAGAACAGATATCAACAATAAGATTGCTTCTTTTCTTCCCTGTCAGGGAGGCGCATTGCTTATAACGTTACTTTAAACTTTGACTATAATCTAGTCCATACTGGCCCAACTGGGACCAGGTAACAAGTTCTTTGGTTACTGTCCATCAAGTGCTGAAAAGGAAAAAGAAACAGTGCAATGCAAGGGAAATATGCATTTTAAACAATTCTGCTCACACTTTGAACAGTGCAATACCGGGTTAACTCTTTATTGCTCAACTTACTGACCCGGATTGTAAACCTCCCATTGAGACCTGCGTGGCGTTTATTTATCCCCACAATACAGGTCCCGGTCTAGGTGGCCCTGGAGAACTGCAGATAGATGGACTCTCTTCTCTCCAACCGCTGCTGCTGGTACCGCGACCCTCCATAGCTCGCGGGGCCCGGCCTCCTCTGTACCACCGGCTCCTTCAGGAACTGGATGAAGTCCTCCGCCTCGGTGATATCCTCCTCTCCGGGCTCCACAAGGGGTGCATAAATCGGTCCCAGGGAATCAGCAGCTGGGACTGCCATTGCCTCACAGCCGGTTACAGGTAACAGGTCCGGAGCCTGACCAGGTATATTGAGTCCGCTCCCGGCCGCATCCTGCTTAGTTCTTATAGTCCATAACCGGTGTGGGCTGGCGCTCGACCCGCCCCCTTGGTTGATTGAGAGCAATGGGGGCGGGGAGACTTTTTGGCACCTCTTGTATAGCCTATGTTTGTTGAAGGGCCGAGGCACGCCCCTAGGCCAACACATTGTTGTTGCTGCACTTTTAAGCCCTCCCACCACGAAGTTTCTGTGGGCAACTCCTTCGGGCTTTTCCGGAGCCCGCCACTGCCTTCGTCACTCCTCGGCAGAGCGAAGGGGGCGGGGCTTATCTTCCCGCTCTTTCTCCTGCTGCAGTGACGCAGTTTGAATTTTGTGAGGCGATGTAATGGCGGCTCGGCACAGTTCTTATAATCCACACAGTTAAACAGTAATAAAGTTCTTAAGGCACACTTCACCTGGTAGGTACCAGGCTGGCTCATCCTGTTCGTGACGCCAATTTGTTTCGACCAGAGCTGGGGTGCGTGGGGTACTCGGTCACCGGGGCTTCTGTGTGGGATGTCACGGGTGGTCGGTATCCCCGGTGCCGTGCCCTGGCGAACAACTATACCAGGTGTTGTTGGTAAACGGTGGGGGTGAAAGGGGGTTATTTACAGGGGAACGTGACGCCACCTGTAGGGTCTGGTAAGGTGGTACCAGCGCTGCCAGCCGGCCACTGAGGTGATGGAGGGGGCAGCAGTGTGTGGTACAGCTCCCCACAGGTGGAGCTTTACCTCAGGGCAGCTATGATGGTATATGAGACGGTGAGGGAGGACAGTGATGTTAAATGGTGGTGCAGTTCTTACCCTTCTGCTGTTGATGTTGATGATGATGAGTCCTTTGAGCTGCGGCAGGAAGAATAACAGAAACCAGTTCTTGTTTAACTTTGCTTTACTCGGTACCGGATGATGATATAACAATACACGGTACAGTTTGGTTTAGAGGGTTGTCACCAACTCAGGATTTTCCTCTTAAGGAGTCTATAGATGTTCCTTCTTTGTCTTTCAGGGTTTCTATTCTCTTTCTAGATCTTTCCTTCTTTCCCACCTTCGCAGAGCTCACCCGCCAGTCCTGCAGTCTGTGTCTAGTAGGATTAAATTGACTATTACCAGTCCAAATGGGAACAGCAGGAACGCACAAGTTTCCCACTTGACACCGGGTTTCAGTCTTTCCTCACTAGTGTAGGACCGTCTTTTGGGCATGAGGGGTGAGGTAACTTGTGGTGCTGTCAGCAACCCGGTCTGGTTGGGCCTGCAGCTCGTCGGCTTCGCAGTCAGGGATGAACTCCTGGCTGCCTCGGTATCCGTGTCACCTGTGAACCCTCAACATGACCAGCTGGTTCCTACCACTCTTGGTCAGTTGCCATCTGTCCTGGGCCCCCACATATAGATGGGGTACCCTCCACTCAGCACAGGCAGCCAGGCGTGACCACACTGTCTGCCTTCCCCACGCCGTCTGAGGTAAATTCCTAACTGTCACTCTAACTCTATCCTAAGCTCCGCCCACCACCTGTGGAACCTACCATAAAGTCAGTTTCCCCTACACTAAGTGGTGTGGTCCTAAGTGAGTGCTAAAAATAGACTCCATAAGCATTAAATCCTAACCTAGCAACTTACAAGGAAAAACACATTTTATATTTAAGTGTAATTCCATTCTGTGGCGCATACCCGCAGGGGCGCCACATATATAATATATAAAGCTGAATGTGTGTATGTATGATGTATGAGTGTGTGTATGTGTGTATATCCAGGATTGGCATCTACACCGATGCAACTATAGCCACAAAATTTGCACAGTCACACTTCTCGACCCCGGGAGCGTCATAGGCTATGTTGTGAGGCGAAATTTTAACCCCGCGCGTTCCAGTTCACCAAAAAAATTTGCCCCTATCTACATAATGGGGAAAAAGTGAATGGAAAAGAGTTGGAGGAAAATCGACAGCTGTCAGCTATAGAGACAAAATTTTGCAAAAGTCACACGTCTGGACCCCGGGAGCGTCACAGGCTATGTTGTGAGGCGACATTTTAACCCCGCGCATTCCAATTCACCAAACAATTTTGCCCCTATCTACATAATGGGGAAAAAGTGACAGTTACCAGTTGACAGTTGTGAATGAGAGGGGCTTAATGATAGCGCCAAAGAATAACAGCACATACCAGCATATAGTCACTAAGGTGGGGCCTCAACATGAGATATTCACCACACACGGGGACATGTATACACAACACACGCACACAAAGAGTAACAGCAAGTGTATAGTCGCTAAGGTGCAGCCCCAACATTGGATACTCACCACGCACCCGAACAAACACACACCACAAAGAGACACACACAATACAGAGACACCCCCCCCCAAGGGGACACACACACACTCTATAGTGACACATGCACTCACCCCACAGGGACACACACACACACACCACAATGAGGCACACATGACACACACACACACACCACACAGACCCCCACCACAGGGACACACACACATAGCCACCCTATAGGGACACATGCACTCACCCCGCAGGGACACACACACCACAAAGAGACACACACACACCACACAGATTCCCCCACAGGGACACACACACATACACACCCTATAGGGACACATGCACTCACCCCTCAGGGACACACACACACCACAAAGAAACACACACAACACAGAGACACACACACCCCACACAGACACCCCCCCCACAGGGACACATACACATACACACCCTATAGGGACACATGCACTCACCCCACAGGGACACACACCACAAAGAGACACACACAACACAGATACACACACACACCACACAGACCCCCCCACAGGGACACACACACATACACACCTTATAGGGACACATGCACTCACCCCAAAGGGACACACACACACAAACACACACCACAAAGAGACACACACAACAGAGACACACACCACACAGACCCCCCCCCCCACAGGGACACACACATACACACCCCAGGGACACACACACCACACAGACAGACACAGATGTGCACATATCGCCCCACACAACTCACCTCATACGTGTGCTATCTTTATTTTCCAAACATAAACATCTGATTAAAAACAGCCAATGTGCAACACATGTGCCATATAGGGAATTAAGGCAGATGTCAGTCACATGAGCTGTCTATTATGTGTATGTGTGAGGTAACATATACTGCCCGGCCGGGGGGAGGGTTTACTGTTGGCTGGAGATTTATTAGGCTGCCTATAGCAATCAATCACAGCTCAGCTTCTATTTTCCTACAGGTCATTAATATGACATATTCAAATCCTATTTTGTTATAGCTAACATCAGTTATTTATTAACCCGGGCGTAGCCGGGTACTACAGCTATATATATATACACTAGCTGGGTGCCAGATGCACATGCATCGGGATTCTAGCAGAGCGAGTCTCTGACTCGCAATGGCCGCTTCGCGGCCAATGCTTCGCTCTGCTAAGCCGACTCACCATGCCCGCTGCGCGGGCACAGCGAGTCGCCTTAGAACTGCTCGCAATGGCCGCTGCGCGGCCAATGCTTCGGGCGTATCCACATGACGACACTGACTCGCAGCGTGAGCGGACTCAAAAGGGGCAAAAAACCCATTCGTGATTATATAATAGATATATATATATACACACAAATATTTTGCCCTTCCTCATTCCTGGGTCCTCTACCGGAGTCCTGGGAGTTTGAGGGTTCTGCGCAGATTCTTGGTTGGTTCAGATGTTGCTCCTGGGGTCTGTTGCAGCAATTTCTCCAGTTTAGGGGTCACTGCTCCAAGTGCTCCTATCACCAATGGAATCACTGTTGCCTTCATCTTCCACATCTTCTCCAGTTGTTCTTGGAGGCCCTGGATATTACTGTCATTTGGCATATATACCTTATATTGAATCAGTAATGTACAACATTTTATCATAATTACATGTTAAAAAATATCTAATAAGTTATGACTACAGTTAAAAAATATTTATTTTATCAATGTTTATCAATGTTAAGTTCTTAAATTAGTATTTTAATTAATAATCATTTTGATATAGTCACAAATGTGAAGGTCTGGGAAGTAGAAC
The DNA here is from genome assembly GCA_033576535.1 of Allobates femoralis. Taxonomy (NCBI): domain Eukaryota; kingdom Metazoa; phylum Chordata; class Amphibia; order Anura; family Aromobatidae; genus Allobates; species Allobates femoralis. The sequence continues at coordinate 449,115,886 of JARQOC010000004.1, forward strand.
TAAAACCCTCATTCAGACAAATATATGTGTGTTGTCTATATACATCTGACAAACAGACAATTTTTCAACCATTTGTCATCTTTATGAAATCCATATGTTTGCTTTTCTGAGAGCCAAGCTGTTCTCTTATCATTTACAGCTTGGCTCCTACTGTGGCACCATCTCTTATGTGGAATGGCATATATTTCTATTGAGGAAAGATTCGTCTTCACTCTCCATCCGTGAAAATGTTACTTCATTTACAAAACCGCATCATAAAAAGGCAAAGCCTGTGGAGACAGTGTCCATGGGATGGGGAGAAAAGACAAACATGTGCGCAGCAGGACGACGATCGTTTTGTGCTGCTAGGCCCTTCAACGGGTCCAACAAAATATTGTTGTCCTCCTGCGCACAGGTTTGTCTTTTCTGCGCATCCTATGGACACTAAATGGCAACAATTCTGGTCTTAGGCTAGGGTCACATTTATTACTGAAATTGCATTCACCCCATCCAGATCCGGATGCGGTGAATGCAATTGGCTTCAGACTAGCCGCAATCCGGTAACCGGATTGCTCTGGATGTGTAATCTGGATCAATCCGGTTACCGGATAGTTTGCTCATCCCTGCTGCCGCCGGGATAAACAAAGTGTTTAAATGTAGAATAAAGCTTTATTAATGATAATAATTATGCCCTTCATGTCTCTAGGGGGTGCCCACCCCCCCTGGAGACATGCTACCTACTTAGGTTGGCATGTAATAGGTTAATATGTTATGTACAGTAAGCCGACTCCTGTCGGCTCTGTACATTTTTATGAATGAAGCCGCAGCTCCCCTGTGAGCAGCGCTCATACTATACCCAATGTACGTATAGTATGTGCGCTGTCCAGGGTTCTGAAAGCTTATACAGTAAATCTATGGGCAGCGCTGCGCAGTATGCTGTGCTAACCAAGTGAGCCACCGAGCCTGGCTTGTTGCTTGAGAAGTCATGTTGGCCTGGGCTAGATGGAAAAAGTGAGAAAAATGATTTACTCCTTGAGTACGAGTGTCACCTGAAAGTCACTTTCTATATCTGCAATATATTTTCTTAAGGAGGCCGTCACACGGTTCAATATTGCTAACGATATTGTTTGAGCGATCTGCTTTTTGATCGCTTAAGCGATATCGTTTGTGCATCGCTGCGTGTAATCAAGCGATTTTACAATGTAAAATCGCTTGATCGTGACATCGCAGATATGAGAGCCGGAGCTCATATCAAGCGATGAACGCTTGATCAATCTGCTTCATCGTGGTGTGTGACACCACGATGAACGATCTCCCAGCGGCAGAGCCTATGCTGGGAGATGGTATCTATGGTAAACGTCGAGTTACTAAGCGCCGCGCGGCGCCTAGTAACCCGATGTGTACCATAGTTACCAGCGATCTCGCTGCTCCACATCGCTGGTGAGTCTGCCTGTGTGACATCTCACCAGCGATGTGAGCGATATCGTTAGCGATCGCGCGTGCACGTGATCGCTAACAATATCGCTCACGATATTGATGAGTGTGACGGCCGCCTAACATTCACTTCAGAGCTAGTATTTACTTCGATATGATCACCGGTAATAAAACACTTGGTTTTTGTAAATCATTTAACAATTATTATTGTTTTCGGCAGCACATTGCCCTGTGAAAACATGCCAAGTCAGGTTGATAACACCAGTCAACAAATTTTCACAAAAGTCATGTTACTGAAATAAAATTAGTCATTTCGTATCAATTTTTATGTCCTCAACACAAATACGAGAGTGAAAATGCAAAATTGGCTCTAGTTTTTTTGTAATCTGCAATTATTGTTCTCATCACAAAATACATGTCAACAGTAATAGGCTTATAGTAAATATCTGTAAAAAAGTCAAGTCTTATACTATGTCTTAAGGCCCCGTTACACGGCACGACGTTGAAACGATGTCGGCAACAATCTCGTGGACGCGCGGTCGTTTTTGACATCATTTCAGCATCGCTGGTGAGATGTCACACATCTAGATTTCGTGAACAGCTCACCAACGATGTTGTGAGCAGGTAACGTTCACCAACCCCGCGAACGATCCCTGCTCATTGCTGTGAATGGGCGAAGTCGTCCACGACATCGTTATCGTGGTGTCACACAGAACTATGCTAGCAGATCACTTGAACAACATCGGCAGGTTTTTGAACATGTTCATAAACCTGTCAACTCCAACTCAACTAATTATCGTAGTTGAATTGTTCGGTTACACTCAATGACGCACTAACGATGTAGTTTCAACATCGTTGAACACGTTACTTTTGAGCGATGTCGTGCACGATGTCGTGCCGTGTAACGGGGCCTTTAGATTTCTTTGCCTGTCTCTTGTACAGCGTTTCAAGAACACCTCTGGGGAGGGTGCAGCAGTAATCAGCCAGCATGGTAGTGGACCATTTTCCCTGACATCTTTGTTCCATTGTTGCCATATCTTGATGGAAACGTTCGCCATGTTCATCATTAACCATACCACCATTTTCAGGAAAGAATCATGAAACAGGTCATTTCGTTCTCCTATGTTATTCTATGTGGAGTTGATGATGCACCACAGTGAAGATCTGTATCACTGCCTGGTGATGGACCAGGAGAAGAGCAGTTCAGCTCAACCTCATCCTTATCAGCTGAATCAAGAGAGTATTCAGCTGGAGGTTCTAGAAGAGGGGTGCGTGCACACGGTCCAAAGGAGCTGCATGTTGGACGCAGCTCCTCCGGACCTGAGGGAAGCCGCGGGTGGCCGCAGGGAGACCGCAGCCGCTCTGTACTCACCATGTGCGGTGGGTGCAGGGCAGCTTCTCCCTGCAGTCACCTAATGGCAGCAGCTTCCGACTCTGCAGCATGAAATAAACATGCTGCGAAAGAGCGGACTCCCGGCAACCCGCACCGTAGCTCCAAACATGCTGCGGGCGGGTTATGCATAGTGAGGATGGGATTTCTTGAAATCCCATCCACTATATTAGTACTGTACTACGCAGCGTTTTGGACCCAGCGGCAATTCGCTGCGTCCAAAACACTGCATACACTGATCGTGTGCACGCACCCTAGGAAGTCCCTCACCATGTGGTACTGTTCTCAATGCAGATGGAATGTGGGGGTAGACTATTGTCAACTTCTGCTTCTTTATCCCACCAGAAAGAGGAGGAACCAAACAGAAGTGCAGACATTTGTGTGGTTCCTTGGTTCTCCCCACAACATGGGGCTGCAAACAGACTTGATGGTCTTTTGCCATTCAACCACTGGGAAAGCTGTGTTGCACATATAGCACAGCATATATTATGTTCTCATATGGAAGCCCTTCAGAACAATTGAGGAGTAGTGAAGGATTACCAAAGTGTATGCAGATTACCAGTATTGTTCATTATTTAGAATTTTATTTGTCTCTAGACCGTCACTGATCTGACTCTTCTTAAGGCTAAAGCTCCCGTCACACACAGCAATGCAACAGTGATCCCGACAGCGATAACGATCCTGTAGGGATCATTGTTGCGTCGTTACCTTGTCGCTGGGGAGCTGTCAAACAGGCAGATCTCCTCAGCGACCAGGGAGCCACCTCCACATTGCTGGAAGCGGGAGGACATTGGTAACTATGATAAACAGCGGGTATCTAGGCAGCGCGCACTGCCTAGATACCTGCTGTTTATCATAGTTACCAGCGTCCTCCCTGCTTACAGGCTGCGCTAAGCAGGGAGGCCGCTGGTAACTATGATAAACACCGGGTATCTAGGCAGCGTGCGCTGCCTAGATACCCGGTGCTTACCATGGTTACCATCCTGTGAGGTCGCTGATCGTTGGTCTCTTGCTGTCACACACAGTGATTCGTGCTGACCAGTGGGAGCTCAACGACCAAAAAATGACCCAGAGCACTCTGCAATGATCAGTGATCTCACAGCAGGGGCCTGATCGCTGCTAAGTGTCACACATAATGAGATCGTTATCAAGATCGCTGTTACATCACAAAACCTGTGATGTTACAACGATCTCACTAACGATCTCGTTATGTGTGACAGGGCTTTTGGCTAAAACTGCATTTTTTCACTGATCAGTGTCCATTCAGTTTGTGTGCCAAAACCCGGAGAGGAACCAGGAGAGGAACTTGCAGAGAAAAACCATAATTGAAAGATTGACAGCTGTTCTGAGTTTTAGAGACACTCCTGGTTTTGACACACAAACCTGATCGAACCTGATCAGGAAAAACACCAGTGTGAAGCCAGCCTAAGGCTGGCTTCACATTGCGGTGGCGTCCGGTCCGGGGCTGTCAGGAGTGACAGCCTGGACCGGAGATTTGCTGCATAGAATACTATCCGGCTGCATGGAGCTGGATCGCGCCGGGTGGCAATTATCTGCATCTTTGATACAGAAAAACCTGCAGCATGTCAATTATTGATGTTTTTTTTTTCTTTTCTTTTTCAGTTTTCCAGCCATTTGGTCATTGATGTCTTTTTAAGGTACGCTAATGAAATAACACACCAAAAATGAACCATAAGCGCGAAAAAACAACATATTTTTATGCGTTTTATGCAGTTTTTTTCCCCAGCAAAATGGATGCATATTTGAAGCAGAATTTTCTGCACTAAGTATGAACCAAATACACAGCAGGGGAAAATGAAATACTGTTTTTATTTGTCTCTAGACCCTCACTGATCTGAGCCTCCAAATAAAGAAAATGAGATACCGCTTTAAGAAAAGTGTTTTGAACATTTTGATTGTATTCATCAAACAGGGTGGGTTAAGAGTAGTCAGGACCCCGGGCAGTTTAGAAGGCGTGTGCTCCCAAAACCCATTCATGTGACATGATGCCCTTTGATAGATCATGTGATAGGTTATAGCCCCCTTATTTACAGTGTGAAACCTCATATAGTGTCACGTGTTGAGCCCCAGGCCCTGGGGTACTCAGGTATCAGGCTCGGGGGGTGCTTTCGCACAGAGAATGTCACAGGTGGCAGCACCTGAGCCCGTGGCCTGGGTGACACTTCAATAAAGGGTGTATGTACAGGGGATAAGAGTTTGTCATGTGATGCCACCTGTAGAATCTGGTGATGGTAATGCGACTGAGTTGGCAAAGCTCCCTACAGGTGGAGCTGGTCCTCCGCGGCAGTGTTACTGTAAGCAAACAGGTTGTTAAACATAACCACACAAAGGCAAAGTCACTTTTTCCCGGGTACTTTACTGTAAACGTTCAGCAGCAAAATACAGAGTCCACAGTTCAGTAAAGTGTTATTCAAACAGGTAGCTCCACGGGTGGCTGCAAGTGGATGTCAGGTGGTATGGTGGAACCCGTAGTAAACCTTAGTTGATGAACACGTGTCCTTTCTTCCCCGCCTAGGATGAGTCTATACCCAATGGCTCCATGTAAGGTAGTATTGGGGCTTCCGAGGAAGCAGGCAGACCGCTCCATCTGGCAGGGTACTGTGGCGATAAACGGACCACAGCAGCCTGTTGCCGACTGCAAAGATAGACCTTGGCTGGATCCTCGGGCCCGGTGTTCCCGTGGTGGACTGGAGAATCCCCTGGAGTATAGTTGCTCCACGCTGGGGTTCCCCCTTTCTCTCTAGGGCCCACACTGCATGTCGGGCGCCCTCTTTCAGGATCCCCTCAGGATCCTTTCTCTCCTTTCCTCCGAATCAGCCTGGAGCCGTCCGGGTTAGCCTTCCGCCTCGCTCCACACTCCTTCTCCTCCTCCTCCGACTACTACTCCGTTCTCTCAGACGTTCATTGTCTGACTACTCTGTTTTTGATCTCCCTAGAGGTGAATATATCTCCCTCCCGGGTAACCTCCCACTCCTATTCTAATGTGGGAGTGCAGGATTGGGTCCCACCCACCAACCTAGGATCCACTTGCAGCTGGGGCAATTACACCTTTTACGGGTGCAATACCCCGTTGTGACGCCTGACCATGTGTGCGCCACACATGTACGCAGGAGCCAGACATCCAGGAATAGATCCATTGGGTTGTGACACCTTCGCCAACTTTAAGAGCAAGCCTGGGAGGGCCGCCGAGATTTCTGCTACAACCACAGGAGGTGGTATTAGTCTTGGGTAATAGGTGGTTGCCAGGAGCAGCCCCAGCCGGGTCTAGTTGCCACGACTGCTGACTCCAGGGATTGGCTCTTATGGACAAGACAAGAATAGTCTCTCAGTAGAAGTGGCTGAAGTGGCGTATGTAGGCACTCATCAAAAGTGGGAAGACATAAGCCAGTATCAGGCGCAACAGCGTCAGGCACGGTTAGACTGTTGTGGACTGATGCAGACTGGCGCAGGCTGTTGCGGAGTCTATGATAAGACACACGTTAGAGAGTGGATGGGACCCGCTGCATAGGTAAGCCGCAGCCGCCGGATTCCAAGCTGCTGGGATGACGGCACCGTGACGAGTACTACACATAACCTCCATCTATACAGGATGAACCCTCACATAGCCCTCTCATATATAATGTGAACCATCACATAGTGTCCCTCTATACAAAATGAGTCCTAAAATAGCCTTTTATATACAGGCAAACATCCCAAACACAGAGCTCCACTTCTTAATGATGCCTGTGTATAAAATACTGGTATGATGGTCTTGGTTGATGATGTCATTGCATTGGCACATCACAGGACAGGCAACAAGAGCTGCCCTGATCTGTGTTGCCATACTGTATTGCTGGCAGCGGAGCTACAGGAAAGCTCCCTGCCCGGAGACGTGCACCGGGGGAATGGGAAAGAGATGAGTATGTGTTGCCGATGGCAGCGCACAAAAGATTATAATTAAGCAATCTGGCCATGAGCTTCCCTGGAGCTTCAGGTCCGGGTAGTAGCCTAGATTGCCCTCATTATAATCCGCCAATGCCATCAGGTATAGATTATATCTTTCACCAAAAAATCCATAATGGAACCTTTACACGCCGCCACGGCAGGCTGGATACATCGCGCTACAGGCTACAAATGTAGCTTGTAGCGTCAATGTAGCCCGTCGTAGCGGCGTCTGAAGACGCGACGCTACAGCCGGCGACAGATACATCTGTTTATGGGCTCTGCTCGAAAACTGATGGCTATATCGCCGATGGTAGCGAGCTGTATCGGCGTGTAAAGAAGCAACGGAAGGGAACTCTGGACACCCGGGGCTGTAGCTGCAATGTAGCTAAGGCGTGACCTCGGCTCCATGTTACCGCGCCCCATGTGCGATCATTGGTGGAAGCTGCTGCATGACGATTGGTAGTCGCTGCATAGGGAGGCATATTTAAGGAGCTGACGAGTCACACTACACAATCGCTCGAGCGTGCTGTATTACTCAGCCTCCTGCGATGCCTGGCCAATCAGGATGTTATTGCTTCGTCCTATCAGCGTACGGAAGTCTTGTAATCCACAATTGGAGCACGCCTATGTGCTGTCCCTGCTGCACCAGGTCCGCCCATAGTAGCTGGTTATAGTGGTGTGTAAATGAGCTACAGCTGGCTACTTGAGACACCCGGCGATGTATCTAGCTATAGATGTAGCGTGGCGTAGCGAACCTTGTGGCGGCGTGTAAAGAGGGTGCGTTGACCGTTTGTAACCGTTTGAGCGTGCTCGTGCACGTGAAGTAGCGGGATGTATCCAGCCTGCCGTGGCGGCGTGTAAAGGTACCATAAGAGACTATATTTGTCTATGCCTGTCTGCCATATCATAAATCTGTAGGGAATATACCTTGTGATACAATACGTCACCCACGTGGGTTCTCCAATATGATCATATTTGGATGCAGCTTAGTAAATAGAAAATAGTTCAGTTACTAAGTCTTGTCTAAAAACCTGCTATAATACAAAACAGTTTTTTATTTTTTTCAGCGTTCCCTTCCATGTGACTATAATTCATCTAGTTTTTACGTTACGTAACAGATAAAGTTCTTGGTGTAAACAATGAACATATCATGGCCACAATGTGACAGTGTTTGTGTTCTCATTATGAAGAATAAAATACTGAGTACAGAAGTCGTCATTTTTATGAAGATTTATGGTACCAGAGATATCGGTGGCTGCAGTGAATCGATGACATATGCAGCATTTGTTTCCTTCAGCCCTACCCCTCTAACTCAAATATGTAATGTGACACACATAAACACACAGGCACCATGCACTTCAGCAGTCACTGTGACGTGGCCCATGAATCTTCTAGCCTCTCCTAGAAGCGTCACAATCACATGACTCTGAAACCTGTGAAGTAAGAGCACATCAAGGCCAGGAAACAATGACTTGTCAAACCACCTGCTGGTCTCCTGGCCAGAAGACTTTACAGAGACATCAGGAAACCAACACTGCTCCATCCATCACTGACATATTCAGCCAGAAGGCAAACTAGAAAGTAAAAGTCACATATGCCCTGGATCAGGTCATCTGACCATAGCAATTGCAATTCTGTGAAAAGTATATTGGTGCATTGAGACCTGATTTATTATTGTTTGTGCACTATTTTTGGCAATTTTTCTTCCTGTTTTTGACTTGTTTTTCTTTCAATTTGTGACTTTTTAAGCCTCTTAGAGGGGTTGTCCACTACTAGAACAACCCCTTCTGTTTCCACGGTTCCCCCAGGTAGAATAATAAAGCCTACACTCACTTCCTGTGCTCCCACCATTCTATTGTTGTCGGTAATTGCATTTATGCCTCCAATCACTACTCACTTCTCTCTCCGCACTTTCGTACAAATAAGCTAATCAAGAGGAAATGAGCGCTGTGGCTGCCAGTCATTTCCTGTTGATTGCTCCTGTGTCCTAAGGCGGAGTGAGAGAAGTGACGGTGATTGGACGCAGGGCTCTCGTGATGTCACAATGATCCTCAAGAACGTGATTACCAAGACCACTGGAACGGCGCCAGCACAGTAGGTGAGTGTAGGCTTTATTATCTTATCTCTGGTGGAAACGTGGAAACAGAAGGGGTCGTCCTAGTAGTGGAGATCACCTTTCATGAACTGTGTGTGCCATTGTGATGAATTTTGCTCAAAATAAATATAGCACAAGAAAAAGAAGCAAAGTGATATAAAAAACAAAAAGGCGATTGATTTATGGGAACTCCAGTGTTTTCTTAGGCGGCTGTCACACGCTTCAATATCGATAGCGATATTGTTAGCGATCACGTGCACTCGCGATAGCTAACAATATCGCTCACATCATTGGTGAGCTGTCACACAGACTCACCAGCGATGTGGAGCAGCGAGATCGCTGGTAACTATGGTACACATCGGGTTACTAGGCGCCGCGTGGCGCTTAGTAACACGACGTTTACCATAGATACCATCTCCCAGCATAGGCTCTGCCGCTGGGAGATCGTTCATCGTGGTGTCACACACCACGATGAGGCAGATTGATCAAGCGATTATCGCTTGATATGAGCTCCGGCTCACAAATCTGCAATCTAACGATCAAGCGATTTTACATTGTAAAATCGCTTGATTGCACGCAGCGATGCACAAACAATATCGCTTAAGCGATCAAAACGCAGATCGCTTAAGCGATATCGTGCATTTAATTGAAGCGTGTGACGGCCGCCTTACACACATCAAGTTCTGTTCATAGTTGATAATTGTGTAGGGAGAGTTCCAGGTTCATATTAAAGAGAGTAAAAAAATCCCTGGTCTGTGGAGCGCTAGGGCTAGAGATAAATGGTTCATATTAAAAACGTAAGCTAACAAATAAGGCTAAGGAGGTGAATTGCTTTGCTTCCACTGCAGTGCTATGTATTATGGCCACTATACACGTCCCGATATCATCGTCCAACTTTGACAAAAAGTCACGTGGTTCCTGCATTGCCGCCGATATCGTTCGTGCGTTGTGTGGTGTGAATGACCAATTGGATGCAAGAACGATGCCAAACCGATATCGGGGAAGAATTTTGCAGGCTCTCCAACTGCCCGATATTGGATGGACGATCTGGCAGGATCGTGCTGTGTGACAGCCCAACACCGACTTGGAGAACAACTTCCCCTATTCTCTCCCATGTAAAATGGTCGTTCCCTGGTTCGCTCGTACAAGGGGGCGTAGACATCACAGTTGTGTTGCCTGCCGATATCTCCCTGCGTGACATCTCCTATGCGATCTTGGATTTCAGCCAAAAAAGTGTGCGCTCCCGTGCCGTTGTATACAATATCGAAACGATGTTGGGACATGTAAAGTGTCCATTAACCTTTTTATTAGCTGAACTGAACTTAAACAGTGGGTACAAGAGCAAATGCTAGAGAGGTAACCAGCAATGTATGAGTCCATGTATACATTACGCATAGCTCAGTAGTTACAATTGTTCAATGTATAACTGATCTTTTTGTTCAACGTATTTGTGGCAAAAACTGGCATACCGAATGAACAGGCTAGACCTGTCACACACGCTTCCCTCGAGTTCAATTTATGACAAACATCTTGTAGATTGGGATTTTTCTTATAATAAGGAACACATAACATTGTTTTGTTACAGGAACTTCATTAAATAAAGTTCTTTGAATTTTTGAATTACGGAACTGCCTACGTTATTGGCCCTGCTCACACTGCGCTTATGACTTGTGTCAATGACTTTGATGGGAGTTTTGTCTGAATCTACATTTTAGACCCCATAGTGTGCAATGACATAAAGGGAGTTCCAATAAACTCCATTTGTGTTTTATTAGATAGTGTTCATTTTTTAATATGGGCACAAGAACTTCATCAAAACCTCCACTCCGAGTTGCCACTACATATTGTCATTTTCACGCCAGTTACTCCCATCTCTGACAAAATAGGCAGCTTGGGGTCATGGCGGGATGCCACAGCTTTTCTAATTCATGACGTTGTGGTGATCCCTACACCAGTGATCTCACTCCAGTACTTGATGGATGAGCACACCACACATCATAAGCTCCAAATTCATTTAAGGCCCCATTACACGGCACAACATCGTCAACGACATCGCTGATACGTAACGGCTTTGGAGGCGTACCAGCTTCGCCCATTCACAGCAATGAATCACAGCTGGGATCGTTTGCGGGGTTTGCGAACGATACCTGCTCACAACATCGTTGGTGAGTTGTCCACGATATCTAGACATGTGACATCTCACCAGCGATGTTGAAATGATGTCAAAAATAACCGCGCGCACACAAGATTGTTGCCGACATCGTTTCAAAGTCGTGCCATCTGATGGTACCTTTAGAGGCATGCATCTTATCATGAATCAGAAGCTTCTAACTCCATTACGTCCCCTAATCAAGACTGGTGTGAACAACGAAAATCTATTATTGTTTGACCCAATCTGAAAATAAAATGTGCCCAATTTATTAAAAGCTTTGAGTAGTCGCTAAATTTAGGCATACCTCGGAGTTGTGTTGTACCTACATATTGTGACTTTTTTTTCAAGCCAGCTCACACAACTCAGACAAAACCAGCAGAGCTGAGGTGAGATGGGTGAATGGTGGGGCAGGGATGCCGTGGTTCATCTAATTTATGGCGAGTTGTGGCATTTTATACACCACAATGCACAAGGGTGCATGCCACTTGTTAGATGCTCCTGATTCATGATGAGGCATGCGCCTCTTTATAAATCAGGATCATCTGACGCCACCACACCCACTCATCAAAACCAGAGTGGACATTGCCGGTCTTGATGAATCGGGGACAATATGACTACATATAGTCCCCATATTTAATGTGCTCCATTTTTTTGCTTCTGAATCTCTCTGTCAGCACTGTGGAATGTCTAAACCAGTGTTTCCCAAACTCCAGTCCTCACGGCCCACAACAGGTTATGTAATCAGGATTTCCTTAGTATTGCACAGGTGATGCCTTGATAATGATTACATTACCTGTCCAAGCCTAAGGAAATCATGACAATGTGTTCTGTTTGGGGCCATGAGGATTGAAGTTTGGGAAACACTGATCTAAACCGTGCCTCCCCGACCTTTCTTTGCCTCAAGATGGACACAACACTTCTTGTCTTTGCTGCTTGTCTAGCCCAGACCAATGGAAAGACAAAAGAGATGTGGTTCAGATTTTCACAGTGCTTTTCATGCATCTATAGCAACCAACATACATGGCAGCGGCAACAGAATGAAGGACATTAAGTATGATGTCTGTACCTGGGAAATGTATAGTATACAAAGTTAAAACACAACTCCAGCATACAGTTTTTTTTGCACTACCAGAGTGGTGCTTTTAATCTACAATAACTGACCCTACTTACATAATCACCTGCCGCCATCTTCACCTTCTATCAACACCACTCACGTTGTTCTTTGGCAATTTATAATGTACTGGATTGGTCCAGTGTTTTATGGTGCGAGTCAGAGGTTACCCATCAATATAGGTCTATGAGGCCTTTTTCTTGCTCTCATAGACTTGTATTGAGAGTTTGTGACTTAACTTCTGACTGCCGGCCCAAAAGTGTGTGGGACCGGAAAGTATTTATAAAAGGTGAAGACGCCAAATTGTGAGTATTTTAGGGTAGGGACCTTAGATTAAAGACATCACTACAGTGGTGGAAAAAAACAAAACAAAAAGCACTGGAGTAGAGCTTTATTGTTAGGGGTTGGAGGGTGCTTTTAATTAAAATTGTCACATCATAACTTTAAAGAGGTTGTCCCCTTTCACAAAAACTTTATCCTTGGCTGAAGTTTGTTATAAAAAACAAACCCGGCTATACTCATCATCCCCAGGTCCAGTGTCTGGTATTGACTACAATACTAATGTCACATTGACAGCAAGGCAGGTAATCAATGAGCTCAGCTGCTCTAAGGGGGAAGTGTTGTCTACATGGGTAAAGCCGCTTAGTTCATTGATTGGCTTTGATGCTATGTACATGATGTCAACACTGCAGCCAATACCGGACACTGCAAGCAGCGGTGCATGAGGATTTCTGAAAGGCAACAACCCCTATAAGTTTCAAATATACTCTGAAATATATGAAGGCTGAGATCTGATTTGTCACTGTCAACAATTAAAGGGAACCTGTCAGCTCGTTCTACACCCCTAACCTATCACTACCTGTCCCTGTAGCTTGGTAGCTGATCCCTATCCATCCCTGTCTGAGCACATATTGAAGCCAAGACGTACATGTCTTAAGCCTCCACAATGCACTGGGCCGGATATGACATGTACAGCTTGGTTTCAGTATGCGCACTACGCATGTGCTAGAGCAGGGCTGAACATATGATCAGCCCCCACAGTGCACCGGGCCGGATATGACGTTCTGGCTGGTGCACCATAGTAGTAAAGGAGGCAGGAATTTCAAAAAGTGGTGGCACAGCACAAGGAGTGAGGACGCCCAGTGGGGCGTCCCGAGAGCCAGTGAGGAGGGGAGAATAGAGCCTCGGAGTCCGCCTTTCCAGTCTCCGGATGGAGACTGCTTGTAAGTTGTAAATAATTTTTCTTAAACTTTATAGGGCACATTTAGATCATGCAGGGATGGTTAGGGATCAGCTACCAAGCTACAGAGACAAGGTAGTGGTATGATAGGGAGGTAGAATGAGCGGTCAGGTTCCCTTTAAGGTGGCCATACATAAGATCATAGGAAACTCATGGCTGTTGAATGAACAGTCATTTTGCCCAAGTAGCCATATAAATTAAAAACCCACATACACATTACAGTTATCCGAATTGGTTAATTTTGGCAGGAGGTGCCAACCAATCTAACATGTATTATTGACTAGAAATATTAAGAATTTTTACTCATAATCGGCTTCATCTTAATCTAATTACTAATAACAATTAAATATACAGTATATGTCATGAACGGGTTTTGATATGTATCAAGGTTTCATTTTGATCAGTACACAATGTATTTTCGTCCTAAATGTGGTCTATAAAGTAGGCTCGAGCTGCTGACTTCATTTCCTCTAGCTCTCGTGATTGTGAGCTGTGATCCACCACAACGGAAACTTTCTCAACTAATTCTTCCTGAGGTAAAATGGCTGTAAGGCTTCTACTTGAGCAGATATTGCCAAATTCAACCAAATTGTGTCAGCCATATATTTAGTTATATGCCCCTTAATCGTGAACCTTACGAAATTGTATTTATAGACTGGTATAATGTATACTTATATTTGGCACTTTGCACCTTGATCACAGGACCCGAAATCAAGGACAACAGCACGTACAACGTGTGACCTCATATATGTGACTCACCCACAGGGTGACACTATATGGTCAACACAGGTCTTTATCAATGCAGAAGGCGAGGCCAACACAACACAAGGCAGCATCATATTACACCCATACTGACAGCTTTATTGGTATATGCTCAGCTGAACTAACAATGTACTGAGCCCTTGTTCTTTACTTCATGCAGTCATGTAAAACCATTGTAAACTGATGGAAGAAACATTCACACAGGAAGAACAGTGGGAAATAAAGGGCAAACTATTATCTCTCATGTAGGTCGGGGAGAAGTAGAAGACCTGCTAAAGTAATCCCCCAATCATTTCTGGGGAAAAGTGAGAAGAAAAAAGAATTACTGGTCAATAACTGTCATTTGCCCAATATTCAAGTAATGGCAGCTGTTATACATGAGGCTGAGAAATCTTTCCTATAGGAATTTTTTTAGAATTTATGGAAATTCATAGTATATGTCATACTGATCCTCAAAAATATAGTGTGTTAACAGAGTCATGTCAAAAATGACCATGCCCTATATGCTCCCAAGTAATAACATAACCCTGTAACTCTCTGACAAAAGCATAATGTATCAGACCTGCATATATTTGTTAGATAATTGGGCATCTCCATCATCATCATCAAAAAATTAGATTATTTCAGTAATTCAATACAAAAAGTGAAATGCATATAATATATAGAGTCATTACAAGCAGTGTGATCTATTTCAAGTGCTTATTTATGTTAATGTTGATGATTATGACTTCAGCCAATGAAAACCCAAAGGTCATTATCTCACAAAATGAAAGTAGGGAGGATGAAGGGTTAAAAACCACACTGCCGTATTCCAAGAGACATCAAAACGTGAATAATATATTGATTTATTAATCAACGCGTTTCAGGGCTTCCAGAAACATCCTGAAACATGGCAATATTACATTGATTTTTTATGATATTCTAATTCATTGAGATGCACTAGTAGATAGACAAGACAGATGGATAGATAGATAGATATATAGATAGATAGATAGATAGAAAGACAGATTGCTAGATACTTGATAAATATATAGATATACTGATAAAGTAGATGATTGATAGCTAAACGATCAAACACACAGATGGATAGAAAGACAGATGACTGGTAGGTAAACAGTAAGACAGACAGATTGATAGCTAGATAGATAGATAGATAGATAGACAGACAGACAGACAGGCAGGCAGGCAGGCAGATAGATAGATAGATAGATAGATAGATAGATAGATAGATAGATAGATAGATAGATAGATAGAGCTCACATATAGTGTCTAGCGACATTAATTAACAAATGCTATGAAGCCTACATGTCTGCTATGCTTCCATTATCCTCTATACCAATGACAGTAGGAGGTGGAATATGCTATTTACTTCTTACACTATTGCATTCCTGCTACAATACTTGACATTACTCGTATGCCGTCACTACACTTCTAGGAAACAAGTGTGAACACAAGTACTCAGCCCATTCCCTTTCTTCACTTTAATAGTCATTTCCACCAGAAATTGAGCGTACAATTTATAGCTAAATGCTGAATTCATAACAGGTGAGTCGTTAAAGAAGGAAAAAAAAAGATCCAGTAATTTTCCTGCCTGCAATGTTCTTTGCTCTTGACAGGTTAATGGTTAACTATTATTTACTGTGAGCTATTTCCCTATTGTAGCATCAATTTAACTGTTTTGTTCCACTCTTCTGACTCCTGAAAAGCCTTCTCTGCCTACAAACCCTAGAGGATAAGCTTTCCGCCCCCGCATTATTCTTAGTATAATATGAGGGTCTCTGCCCTGGATCTCTGTCCTTTTCAGAGATCAATGCGCCTAAATGACAGGGGGTGTGGGAAAGTGAGGTGGAAGACATGGGCAGAGGAAGGTTTTGTGTTCTACATCATCAGGATTTTCACCAACATTGGGCAAATCTTCTGATATTCATTCCCATGGTGTAACAGTATAGACGGTATTAATAAACCATATGTTGCTGCTGTCTATATGGTAAGCCCCTGCCCCTGGACACCAGAAACAGATTCTTCCTTTGAACCAGCTTTGATAATTCAGATACAATTTTACTAGGTCAGATTATGGTGACAACACAAATATCCACCCACCCCAACGCTTTAAAGGAATTGAACACAGATCACCATAAAACTTCAGGATAATGTATGTCCAGATCCAAGGAACCTTGGGCGATTGGACATCCATGTCTTGCAGCTGAGATATGGACTCAACATTTGTCTTCATAGATCTCTTATCATAATGTATCTTCATGTGTACAGTAAGGCTGGGTTCACACCCACATCCGCCTGCGTAGAAATCACATATTGCAGTGAATGTGTGAGCATGTGGTCATGCGCAGTCAAGCGCAGCACCGTGCGCTCCCATTATAAAGATAGGGGCTTGCAGTGGCTGCGCTCACATGGCGATTCCCCTCCGCAGAACGCTGCGGAGGGGAACGCCAGTGTGAAGGCAGCCTAAGATGGCAGGGCTGAACGTTTTGTATAAATCTTTGCTAACACAAAAAAGAATCAAAGAAGCAATAAACAACATTATGTATCCATTGAGAAGGAAGGCTTGGGTACTAGTGTAAAATCATGGTACAATGACAATGGCTCCAAATAATGGCGGGCACCTGTTATGCGATTCCAGAAACATTATGTAATGTATGAAACATGTTTGTACATTTTCAGATTAATAGACCTCAGTTCACAATGACCTTGGCGATCACCTCCGGTATGTTCATTGATATCTTTTGCTACAATAGAAATTGTAGGGATCCTTTTACACTGGTAGATTTCTGCCACTATTATTATTTATTTATATAGCACCATGAATTCCATGGTGTTGTACATGAGAAGGCGTTACATACAAAATACAGATATAAGTTACAGTGAAGAGATTAACAATGACAGACTGGTACAGAGGGGAGAGAACCCTGCCCTCATGGGCTTGCATTCTACAGGATGGTGGGGAGGAGACAGTAGGTTGGGGGTTGCAGCAGCTCCAGTGGCGGTGGGGCGGCAGCTCCGGTGGCGGTGGGGTAGCAGCACCAGTGGCGGTGGGGCGGCAGCTCTGGTGGCGGTGGGGCAGCAGCTCGGTCATTGTAGGCTTTAGTTTTCCTGAAGAGATGGGTTTTCAAGTTCTGTCTGCAGGATCCGAGTGTGGTGAATAATCGAACATGTTGGGGCACAGAATTCCAGAGGATGGGGGATATTCGGAAGAAGCCTTGGAGGAGATTGGGTGAGGAGGAATAACTGAGGAAAGAAGAAGGTCTTGGGAAGACCAACGATTATGTGAGGGAAGATATTGGGAGACTAGTTCAGAGGTATACGGAGAGGACAGGTTATGGACGGGTTGTAGGTCAGTGTTAATAGTTTGGAATGGATATGTTGTGTAATTGGGAGCCAGTGGAGGGATTTGCAAAGGGGAGAAGCAGAGGGGTAACGAGAAGAGAGGTTAATTAGTTGGGCAACAGTTAAGGACAGACTGGAGAGGTGCAAGAGTGTTAGCAGGGAGGCCACAGAGGAGGAGGTTGCAGTAGTCAAGGTGGGAGGTGATGAGGGCTTGTACAAACTTTTTTGCTAATTGAGGGTTGAGGAAGGATTCTGTAATTTTGGAAACATTTTTGAGCTGAAGGTGAAAGGAAGTGGCGAGAGTTTGGATGTGCGGTGAAGGACTGGGTAGTCGAGGGTTACTCCGAGGCTGCGAATTTCAGTTGTGAGTGTGACCAGGATGCTATTTACCGTTACAAATAGATTGGGTTGGGAAGATACATGAGATGGAAGAATGACAATGAGTTCGGATTTCTAATCTAATGAATGTCATCAAGACAGGTCGTCCATTGGTCATATAAATGACTAATACACTGGTCGATATATATTGTATGAGGATGAATAATGGTTAGTATCATTTTTAGTACATGTTGGCATACATTGTGGTGCCAGCATGGGCTATCTTTTAAGCTGCATAAAGGTTGTAATTGGCTGGTGAACAAGCATTTGGTTGTTTGTGAGCTAAATGATCATTTTTACATGATCCAGGGATCCTGAATGAGTGTTCTGGTGAATGACACATTTTTAGCTTGAGTAAAATGACCTTAAAGGGAATCTGTCACCAGGTTTTTGCCACCTAAACTGAAAGCACCATGACATAGAGGCAGACACCCTGATTCCAGTGATGTGTCACTTACTAGGCTGTGTGTTGTATTTGATTTTATAGTCACTGTTTTATTATTAGGAGATTATCAGTAGAGAACTACCGTAGTAAATCTATTACCATGTAGTCCTCCATATTTAGGATCTCTGTCTAACCACTGCCCCCAACGAGAATTGTCAGCTTTCTGCCTATGCACAGTGTACACTGAAAACTGTGAATTGGGGGTAAGAGGAGGGATATACGGAGCTGTGCATTCAGAGAACTGCTAAATCTGCAGCAAATAAAATGATTCTATCAAAACTGCCACAATGACACATCACTGTAATCAGGGTCTCTGCCCCTTTAACATGCAACTCTCAGATGGGGAAGCAAAAGCCTGATGACAGATTTCCCGTAAGTTAATAGGATTTGATGTCTTCTAGAAAACTGTTGATAAAGTATAGCAATGGCCTCATGTGTGGAGTGTTGGTGAATATGTAACATATGGCGATTTATTATCTATGAATATCTGATGAGACATTTCATGTACTTGATGTAAGCGCCCCTTATGACACCGTGTTGTCCTTCTTTATCATTCCTTGTGGTCACTCTTTGTGATTTTTGGCCAGTATTAGGCCCACAGATTCCTAGCGGAGTGCTCACACATTACCTCACACTGGCCCATTCAGATTCCAGCTATATTAGTGAAAACAGTCCAAATGGGCCAGCAATTTACATTGAATGATTTGTGTATGTGAGGAGAACATGACCTGCTCCTTCTTCTCAGTATTGTGGAGCCTCCCTGGGGCCTTTGTGCTGGGGATAGGGTTACAGCAGTGGATTTCCTGCCTGGGCTGGGCATAGCAGACAACGTCATTGTTCTTGGCAGAACACAGGGATGGGCGGAGGGCAGAGCTGGAGTTTATATGATGTCACTGTAAAGTACATGTGAACAGCCCATTCTGCTGTGTTTACAGTGGAATTACTCCTGCCACAGACAAACATTGAATAAAATATGTATTGAATTGAAAAAAATACAGATATTTCAGTAGTGAGGAGACAAGTCTTTCTCTGTGACTCTGTGCCACGCACCCTGGGGGCCACCATGGCATGCCAATTATGGGGCAGATTACCTAGAAAGGCAGAAGATGCACCAACATGGCTGACTTCATGACAGACTGTGCTGTGATTGTCTACACAAGTACAACATGTGGAGCACTTATGTGCAGGGGCTGGCTGGCAAATTTCACTCTGTGGGGCAAACAGACAGCAGTGGCCCATGAGCAGTGAGCTTCAGGGTCAGAGCGGCCTCCCACACCAACATGACAGATAGCTGGCGGCCCCAAAACTGCTGCTTGACCACTGGCCTGGGGGGCATGTGCGCCCTGGACCAGCCAGCCCCTGGTTATGTGTGCCAGCCTATATGAACTCATTTTGAGCCATTTGTGTCATTTTGGTCATTAAACTTGCCCGGAGTGGTTTTATTCTTCTAGGCAGGAGATGTTGGCTGTGCATTCACATCTGACCCCACTCCTATCCCATAATAAAAAAGAGGCAGCAAACCGTGGGCAAATGTCTGCACAATGCCCATTAGATGTCCGGTGAGCCCACTAAACTGTAGCCACATTGGCCCCAAAGCTCCAGTCCCTCTAAACCTTGTATTAACCCTCGAAATGGCATCCTCAACTGTATCTATGAAGATTACCCATCATCTCCTCTACTACACATTAACCCTTACAGCACCACAGCCTCCAAAGATGACCCATCATCTCCTGGACTACACATTAACCATTATAGCACCACTGGTCTCACAGATGGCCCATCATCTCCTCTATTACACATTAACCCTTATAGCACCACAACCTCCAGAGATAACCCATCATCTCCTCTACTACACATTAACCCTTATACCGCCACAGGCTTCACAGATGACCCATCATCTCTTCTACTATAACCCATATTAACCCATAAAGCACCAGTCCCTTTATAACCCATATTAACCCCCAAAGCACCAGTCCCTTTATAACCATATTAACCCCCAAAGCACCAGTCCCTTTATAACCCATATTAACCCCCAAAGCACCAGTCCCTTTATAACCCATATTAACCCCAAAGCACCAGTCCCTTTATAACCCATATTAACCCCCAGAGCATCAGTCCCTTTATAACCTATATTAACCCCAAAGCACCAGTCCCTTTATAACCCATATTAACCCCAAAGCACCAGTCCCTTTATAACCCATATTAACCCCAGAGCATCAGTCCCTTTATAACCTATATTAACCCCAAAGCACCAGTCCCTTTATAACCCATATTAACCCCAAAGCACCAGTCCCTTTATAACCCATATTAACCCCAAAGCACCAGTCCCTTTATAACACATATTAACCCAAAGCATCAGTCCCTTTATAACCCATATTAACCCAAAGCACCAGTCCCTTTATAACCCATATTAACCCCCAGAGCATCAGTCCCTTTATAACCTATATTAACCCCAAAGCACCAGTCCCTTTATAACCCATATTAACCCCAAAGCACCAGTCCTTTTATAACCCATATTAACCCCCTAAGCACCAGTCCCTTTATAACCTATATTAACCCCAAAGCACCAGTCCCTTTATAACCCATATTAACCCCCAAAGCACCAGTCCCTTTATAACCCATATTAACCCCCAAAGCACCAGTCCCTTTATAACCCATATTAACCCCCAAAGCACCAGTCCCTTTATAACCCATATTAACC
Organism: Allobates femoralis; assembly: GCA_033576535.1. NCBI lineage: Eukaryota > Metazoa > Chordata > Amphibia > Anura > Aromobatidae > Allobates > Allobates femoralis. The sequence goes on from JARQOC010000004.1 coordinate 449,136,860, forward strand.
CCAAAGCACCAGTCCCTTTATAACCCATATTAACCCCAAAGCACCAGTCCCTTTATAACCCATATTAACCCCAAAGCACCAGTCCCTTTATAACCCATATTAACCCCCAGAGCATCAGTCCCTTTATAACCTATATTAACCCCAAAGCACCAGTCCCTTTATAACCCATATTAACCCCAAAGCACCAGTCCCTTTATAACACATATTAACCCCAAAGCATCAGTCCCTTTATAACCCATATTAACCCCCAAAGCATCAGTCCCTTTATAACCCATATTAACCCCAAAGCACCAGTCCCTTTATAACCCATATTAACCCCAAAGCATCAGTCCCTTTATAACCCATATTAACCCCAAAGCACCAGTCCCTTTATAACCCATATTAACCCCAAAGCACCAGTCCCTTTATAACCCATATTAACCCCCAGAGCATCAGTCCCTTTATAACCTATATTAACCCCAAAGCACCAGTCCCTTTATAACCCATATTAACCCCAAAGCACCAGTCCCTTTATAACACATATTAACCCCAAAGCATCAGTCCCTTTATAACCCATATTAACCCCCAAAGCATCAGTCCTTTATAACCCATATTAACCCCAAAGCACCAGTCCCTTTATAAACACATATTAACCCAAAGCACCAGTCCCTTTATAACCCATATTAACCCCAAAGCACCAGTCCCTTTATAACCCATATTAACCCCAAAGCATCAGTCCCTTTATAACCCATATTAACCCCAAAGCATCAGTCCCTTTATAACCCATATTAACCCCAAAGCATCAGTCCCTTTATAACCCATATTAACCCCAAAGCACCAGTCCCTTTATAACCCATATTAACCCCAAAGCACCAGTCCCTTTATAACCCATATTAACCCCCAGAGCATCAGTCCCTTTATAACCTATATTAACCCCAAAGCACCAGTCCCTTTATAACCCATATTAACCCCAAAGCACCAGTCCCTTTATAACACATATTAACCCAAAGCATCAGTCCCTTTATAACCCATATTAACCCCCAAAGCATCAGTCCCTTTATAACCCATATTAACCCCAAAGCACCAGTCCCTTTATAACACATATTAACCCCAAAGCACCAGTCCCTTTATAACCCATATTAACCCCAAAGCACCAGTCCCTTTATAACCTATATTAACCCCAAAGCATCAGTCCCTTTATAACCTATATTAACCCCAAAGCTCCAGTCCCTTTGTACCTCAAGCCCTCCCTGAGACCCCACAATGAGCAGATTTACCCTCCTGTTACATAAGCTCCTACACAGCACAGAACCGTCCAGTCAGCAGATTACCCCCTAATGTCCTCTCCAGCTCCTAGATCGGAGAGTCAGTGCGCCCCCTGCTGCTCCCAGGCCTCCAGTGCAGCCAGCCGGAGCCGCGCTCACTGACTGTAGTGACGTCACCAGAGCTCTTCATTCAGAGCACGACCCATCCCATTCACAAAAAGCGCCTGCCCCCGCTCTGTATATATAGGCTGTGTGATGTGAGCGCAGGCAGCCACAGCCAGCCAACACTAGGCTCAGCACAGGACACACGGCTGGCTGATCCCCCACCTGGACTCTATTTCTTGTCACTGTCACACAAGGTGTCAGCACTCACTGCAAACATTGGACTAGAGTGCTGTGTGAAGACTCCCGCATTAAGAAGCGCTATGGTGAACATGGAGATCTGTGGCATGGAGTGCAGCACCCTGAGAGCCCTCCTGGCAGAGCGGGCACAGTGCCTGGTCCTGGACTGCAGGTCGTTCTTCTCCTTCAGCTCCTCGCACATCATGGGCTCCAGCAATGTCCGCTTCAGCACGATCGTGAAGAGGAGGGCGAAGGGCAGCATGGGGCTGGAGCACATCATCCCCAATGAGGAGCAGGGGGCCGGCTGATCGCGGGCCTGTACGAGGCGGTGGTGCTGCTGGATGAGCGGAGCTGTGAGCTGGAGCCTCTGCGGAAGGACAGCACCATGATGCTGGCAGTGTCCGCCCTGTGCAGGGACCCCCGGGCAGCAGGATCTGCTTCCTGAAAGGTACAGGCAACTTTCCCTCCAAAAGATCCAGCATGTTACCCCTTTGTGATGATGCCCTGCCATCTCATACCCATTCTCCTGCACCCATGAGATCCAGCATGTTACCCCCTTTGTGATGATGCCCTGCCATCTCATCATGCCCATTCTCCTGTACCCACAAGAGCCAGCATGTTACCCCTTTGTGATGATGCCCTGCCATCTCATCATGCCCATTCTCCTGTACCCACAAGAGCCAGCATGTTACCCCTTTGTGATGATGCCCTGCCATCTCATCATGCCCATTCTCCTGCACCCATGAGATCCAGCATGTTACCCCTTTGTGATGATGCCCTGCTATCTCATCTCATCATGCCCATTCTCCTTCAACCAAAAGATCCAGCATGTTACCCCTTTGTGATGATGCCCTACCATCTCATGCCCATTCTCCTGTACCCACAAGATCCAGCATGTTACCCCCTTTGTGATGATGCCCTGCCATCTCATCATGCCCATTCTCCTTCACCCACAAGAGCCTGCATGTTACCTCTTTGTGATGATGCCCTGCCATCTCATCATGCCCATTCTCCTTCACCCATAAGATCCAGCATGTTACCCCTTTGTGATGATGCCCTGCCATCTCATCATGCCCATTCTCCTTCAACCAAAAGATCCAGCATGTTACCCCTATGTGATGATGCCCTACCATCTCATGCCCATTCTCCTTCACCCATAAGAGCCAGCATGTTACCCCTTTGTGATGATGCCCTGCCATCTCATCATGCCCATTCTCCTGCACCCATGAGATCCAGCATGTTACCCCCTTTGTGATGATGCCCTGCCATCTCATCATGCCCATTCTCCTGTACCCATGAGATCCAGCATGTTACCCCCTTTGTGATGATGCCCTGCCATCTCATCATGCCCATTCTCCTGCACCCATGAGATCCAGCATGTTACCCCCTTTGTGATGATGCCCTGCCATCTCATCATGCCCATTCTCCTTAACCCATGAGATCCAGCATGTTACCCCCTTTGTGATGATGCCCTGCCATCTCATCATGCCCATTCTCCTTCACCCACAAGAGCCAGCATGTTACCCCTTTGTGATGATGCCCTGCCATCTCATCATGCCCATTCTCGTTCACCCATAAGATCCAGCATGTTACCTGTTTATGATGATGCCCTGCCATCTCATCATGCCCATTCTCCTTAACCCATAAGAGCCAGCATATTACCCCATTGTGATGATGCCCTGTCATCTCATCATGCCCATTCTCCTTCACCCACAAGAGCCAGCATGTTACCCCATTGTGATGATGCCCTGTCATCTCATCATGCCCATTCTCCTTCACCCACAAGAGCCAGCATGTTACCCCATTGTGATGATGCCCTGCCATCTCATCATGCCCATTCTCCTGCACCCATAAGATCCAGCATGTTACCCCTTTGTGGTGATGCCGTCATCTCATCATGCCCATTCTCTTTTTCTCAGGTGGTTATGAAGCATTTTCTTCTGAGTGTCCAGAATTCTGCAACAAATGTTCTCCTCCAGTGGGGCTGAGCTTGCCCCTGAGTGCCAGCAGTGTGCCAGGCAGTGCAGACTCCAACTGTACCCCCTGTGGCACCCCACTGTACGATCAGGTTAGTATATGCTTTGTCCCTTTACTTTACAATATTGGGAAAGGGTTAAGTCAAAGAAACATCCTCCTCTATAATATTTACCATTAAACACTACTCTATTACTGTAGCTGATCATGCCCACAGCAGTGCCCAGTATTATTATTATAGTGCCATTTACATACATATTATGTTACCTACCAATCACCAACATGACTGTAAATAATGTTTAGGTGCCTGTGATCCAATGAATGACCGTTTCTCCTCTTTTCTTGCTACGTTATAGGGTGGACCAGTGGAAATCTTGCCCTTCTTGTACTTGGGCAGTGCCTACCATGCATCAAGAAAGGACATGCTGGATACCCTTGGCATCACAGCCCTGATCAATGTTTCTGCTAACTGCCCCAACCACTTTGAGGGACATTTCCAGTACAAGAGCATTCCCGTGGAAGACAGTCATAAAGCGGACATCAGCTCCTGGTTCAATGAAGCCATTGACTTTATAGGTAAATATTTGTAATGAGTTGCTGGTTAATAAGAGAAAGTTGTTGAATCTATCCTGATAGATCTGTCATTTTACCTGAACCGGTTAGGAATGACCATAGATTAGTGTTAGGGCCCTTTCACATCAGCGTTTTTCGTAATTCGCGGCAGATGCGGTGAAAAAACCGCATCTGCCGCGTTTGCCGCATAACGGTTCCACTTGCGCACATTGCGTTTTCTTTCCATAGCTAAGTATAGGGGGACTGCGCAGATGGCAAGTGCGCTTTTGCACTTGCGGCAGTGCTACTGGCAGAGAAAAATAACCCTTGGCATCACTGCTGATCATGTTTTCTGCTCTGCACCAACCACTTGAGGCAATATCCAGCACAAGTTGCCGCATCTGCGCAAGTCCCTCCTTTACTTTATGGAAAAAATGCAAGTGCGCAGTGGAAAGTATAGTGGAAACTAGATCAGATCTGTTTTTTTACCCATGCCGCGTTACGAATAACGCTAGATGTAAGTTAGATTACTTATTCATTTCTATAAATTATTACCATACTATCATAGGCTACACATCGCATTGTTTTATAGGGAGAAGCTGACCATATGAATAGTCAATAGGATTATCTCCTTTAGTGTGTAGCACTGCCCCCTAGTGTTCATACACTACTGAGTATAGTCTCGTATTTCTACCCATTACATTGTAGCCGTCCATCACTTTTTCGTATATCTATATTAGATTGTTGGTTGCTTATAATAACCTGTCATTTTTTTTGGTTTCAGACTCTATCAAGAATAAAGGAGGACGAGTGTTTGTCCACTGCCAGGCCGGCATTCTCGATCAGCTACCATCTGCTTGGCCTATCTAATGAGGACTAACCGGGTTAAGCTGGATGAGGCTTTTGAGTTTGTCAAGCAGAGAAGGAGCATCATTTCCCCTAATTTCAGTTTCATGGGACAGCTTCTTCAGTTTGAGTCTCAAGTACTGGCCCCATCCTGCTCAGCAGAAGTGGGTAGCCCCTCAATATCGGTTTTGGACAGGGGGACATCTACAACTACTGTCTTCAATTTCCCAGTTTCCATCCCTGTTCACCCAGCAACGAGCTCCCTGAGTTACCTAAAAAGTCCAATCACTACGTCGCCAAGCTGCTGAGGTACAGCACAACTGGACTGAACGCACATGGACTAAATGTGTTACTCTTACGTGCAATAATTTTTAAAAAACTTTTATTTTTACTATTTTAAGCTATCACTGCCGAACGGCGTGAAGGGCAAGATGAACCACAATGAACATGCAAACTGACATGACTTGTCATGATTTTGGACATATGTCCTGACCACTGAGGAAATCAGATAAAGACAGGTCACAATTGCCTTTTTTATGTCAAAATTGTATTTATAATCTCCGTTTAATGGGGATTCAACAGTATTTTTCCATTCCTGAACTTTTTGTACTACTCCTAGTGCAAGAGGGGCTGCTGCCTGTAATGTAAAGAAGAAATGTACGTCCTTATTTATTCTGCAAGCTTCGTCCTGCCTTCGGATACCTAAGATTTCAGCTTTTCAACGAAGCAAAGAAGAAATACCTCAGTATTTTCTGGTACTGTAATTCCTGTTCGTAGTTCAAGACCAGCTTCAGTTTCCAAAGCACTGATGATAAATATAGCACTAGGCCGGAGCCTTCTTCTGAGTTTGCTGACAATTGTATATATGCTATAATCTTATTTATGATGTAAAATAATATATTTCATCTCCTGGGAGATGACATTTTTAATACAGAACTATGACTTTTTATACCGAATAGAATAAATTATGACTTTGTACTGAAATGTACTTGCGTATCTCTTGTATTGATTCACTGTCAGGGCGGCCATTACATCTAACTCAGTGTGTGTACAATTCAGTTAACACAAAGCATTAAATGTTAAACATAATCAACAGTACCATGCAAGTAATCCCTCACAACAGTGCCTGTCGTCCCTGGGTTCACAGTCTCCTTCCCCTGTCATGTAAACTTATGTATAACACATGGTAACCAATACACGCAGCGATGCCAGTCTCTGTACAGCGCTCTGGAATATGTTGGCGCTAAGCATATAAGAACAGACAAGAATTGAAACATTTCCCACAATAACATCAGTAGAAAACCATGACTACATTCCTTTCCTACACTTACCATAACGCTTATGATGACCTGATATATATGAACCCTTATAACCCTATAGACTACTACATTTATTAAAAACGTATGAACAAAGTTCATTTTAACAATAGATCTTGGAGTAATAATTTCCACTAATTAAAATTGTGTGAGTTTAACTAAATACAATGACTCTCCTCGGTGTCTGAGATACTAATCCCCGAATATCTAATATGTGTCCTTCTATGTACTGTGTAATGACGTGTCTGACCGTACAGGGACATCTACTGATCATACTAGATTCCTGGGCTGAGATAATGTTATATATGTGCTCCTGCTATGTACTGTGCTAATGTCTATGTCTGACCGGACAGGGACATCGTCTGATCATACTAGATCTCCTGGTCAGTGAGGAAAAAATTAGATATAGACATTACTGCATGGAATTACAAAAATTCTTTCTTTGAGGTAAAACAAGCACAGGGAAATGTTTTACCTACAAAAAGAGTCCGCTATGATCCTGTGCTGTAAAGTCTGTATACTTTATTTCGTCTTCCCCGGCCTAGGAGCTGTGGTATGATCAGACCATGTCCCTGTACGTTCAGACGCATCCATTACACAGTACATAGCAGGACACATATAGGATTATCTCAGCACAGGAGATGTGGTATGATCAGACCATGTCCCTGTAGAGTCAGACACGGCCATTACACAATACATAGCAGGAACACATATATAACATTTCTTCAGCACAGGAGATGTGGTATGATCAGACCATGTCCCTGTACGGTCAGACACATCCATTACACAGTACATAGCAGGCACACATATATAAGATTATCTCCGCACAGGAGATGTGGTATAATCAGACCATGTCCCTGTACGGTCAGACACATCCATTACACAGTACATAGCAGGCACACATATATAAGATTATCTCCGCACAGGAGATGTGGTATGATCAGAACATGTCCCTGTACGGTCAGACACATCCATTACACAGTACATAGCAGTAACACATATACAAGATTATCTGGCACGGGAGATGTGGTATGATCAGTAGCATGTCCCTGTACGGTCAGACACATCCATTTCACCAGTACATAGCAGGAACATTATATAACATTATCTAGGCACATCCAATTGTGGAACTTATCATAATATAAGAGCTATTGACTAAAATGAACTTAAAATTAACTTTGTTATGGTAAAACCCCTTAAATCTTATATCATACAATATCAATAAATGCTATGTCACGCACATTCACCTACAGTGAACTATTAGCCAATGTTTTCTTTTCGTCATGTAGCAATCAGATACTGTCCACAACAGCCAACCTCTTTACTGGGACTACAAAGCCGATCATGTGATGCTAGGCTTCATCATCGATCACAGTTGACGCCAAAGTTTTTACAATTTTCTGTATGGCTTCTTGGCCATGATGACTTTTGTGATTTTGATGTTGCCGCATTTCGCAACATATTATGTAAGTTTGCAGTTTTTTTACTTGTTTATCACATATTGAAACTTGCAGTTCTTGTCTGTTGGCATGTCACAATTAAACAAACCTATATTCTTGATGTTTTCTGAATTGGCTTTGACAAAATTAGTAATCCACACAAAGTATAACAAATTCTCGAAGAATGTCTGTCGCAGAAATGCCCTAAAAGCATGTGCTTTTTTACTGTAGATTTTAAGCATAAATACAAGTCTATGGGGAAAATCTGCAAAATACTCAGCGACCCAGAGAAATGACAGTGTTGGATTAATACAGGCACCAGGATCCATTTGATACTGAGTAAACAAGAAGCACAGTGGCAGGAATTTCAGTGAATCCATCTACTTTGCTAGAATGTAAAACGCAGCTTTGTGACATAGCGAAAATCACAGAGTAAAAACTCATTGTGGAGACAACTCACCAAAAAATGATCTGTGGGCATACAGCCAAGGCCCCCTTCACACATGTGCATAAAAACATGCATGTTTGCAACATCTGTTTGACATCTGTGGTATGTGTGTCATCCTGTAGTATCCATGTGCCCTTGCATGACATCCGTCTGACATTGCGAAAAAAATATAACACTGAAAATAATCAACTTATTGTGTTAAAGATGTGCAAAGATGGATATATAACAGATATACCAGATAGATACTATATATGTATATACTGAGCAAAAATAGAAACGCAACACTTTGTTTTTGCTCCCATTTAACATGAACTGAACGCGAGAATTTTTCTATGTACACAAAATGCCTTTTTCTCTCAAATATTGTTCACAATTTTGTGAAATCTGTGTTATGGTGGGTTTACACGCTACTATATCCTGAATGATATCCTTGAAACGTCACAGATTTGTGATCGTTGAAAAGATATCGTTCGGGCGTCGTTGCATGTAAACGAACGATATAGGATAAAAGATCATTGGATCGTTCATCCAAGATTTGAGATCCTGACCTCAAATCTATCGTTCGTCGTCCAATTAACACTGCTTCAGGAAGCAGCATCGTTCAGTGTGACAGCTTTTGTGAACGAATGTACTTCATAATTCTTTTATTCTGCCGCTTTATTACATCGCTCACTCCTTCCTCTCCTATTTAACAGTTGCGTTGCCGATAGGATATCGTAAACGATATCCTTGTGTGTGACAGCGCACTAACGATGTCGGAAAGCGATCAAAGTCACGTGATCGTTCCAAGAGATGGTTTCTGACAGTTGGTGCAGAAATTCTTTGGTTATGCAGACTGTTGCAGCAGCTGTCATGGCTGGTCTCAGACAGGCTTGGAGGTGGTGATGCTGGGCTGTTTTAGTTACATATGGTCTGCAGTTATAAGGCCAGTTGAACGTACTTCCAAACTCTAAGGGGCCCGTCACACCTGGCGATGTCCGCGGCAATTTTTTAGGCGATGCTGGGGCGTGGCCTATTGCCGCCGACATCGCCAATGCGTCTCCCAATGTGACTGGGCGAGGGCGACGCACTTGAGTGGTCGCCTGGTTTCCAGCAGCGCTATGAAACCAAGCGTCCACTCTGGGGCGATGTGTATACATCGCCCCATGTAAACGGCTGACGACATCTGACAGGCGACGGGAGCCACAGGCTCCCGTGTTACGGCATTGCCGCTGGGGTTTTTAGACACTCCAGCTGCGATGCCACCTGTCAGATCGTCGGTGCATCGCCGGAGGTGTCAGCGCATGTAAATATGTGACGCAGACGCTGGCAGGGTGACAAAAACGTGCGCGCTCCCGCCTGCCGTTGCCAACATCTCCGGCGACGTCACCTCGTGTGACGTGGCCCTTAGAAATGCTTTTGGAGATAGTTTATGCTAGAAAAATAAAAAAATAATTTATGGGCAACATCTCTGGTAGACTTTCCTGCATTTTGTATACGTAGAAAAAGTCTTAGATCTTTCAGTTCAGGTCATAAAACATGGGAGCAAAACAAAAGTATATATACATATATATGTACACACACGAAGGGTGTTCATGAAAGATTTCCCCTGACCCACTTCTTTTTATCGCAGGATGCTGAAACTGCACGTGTACATAAGTCTCTTTAGGTTACGGCCAATTTGCAACTCTGAACTGATAACGGTTTCTTTTCCAGGTGTTGAAGTGGTGTGAGGTGTGATAATGGACCCAGTGAAATACAGAGCAGTCATCAAGTTCCTTTACTTCAAAGGTGTGTTCATTGATAGTGGTATTGAGTCGTCTTGGAATCGAGCCATTTCCACTGAAGTTGACCATATTTGAAGGGACAATGCCAGTTCTTGACTACATCATATGATGACGAATCACCACCGTAAACCACTGTTATCAAACGACTCCTTTGGTGTGCCTGTGTGGCCTTTCGTATATATGTCTATATATATATACTAGTGCATCTCAAATAATTAAAATATCATCAAAAAGTTAATTTATTTCAGTAATTCAATACATAAAGTGAAATGCATGTACGGTAATATATATAGTCATTACAAACAGACTGATCTATTTTAAGCGTTTATTTCTGTAAATGTTGATGATTATGTTACAGTCAATGAAAATCCAAAGGTCATTATCTAAGAAAATTAAAGTAGGGAGGATATATGTTAAAAAGTGTGCTGCCGTTTTCCAAGAGACATTAAAGGGTGAATATAATATTGATTAATTAGTAAACGTGTTTCAGGTCTCCCAGAAACGCCCTGAAACATGGCAATATGATCAATACGATATTCATTTTTGATGCACTAGTGTAATATATATATATATATATATATATATATATAACAAAAATGTAACCGCGACTCATATATATTTAATTAAAGAAAAAACAGAACAGCACAAAAATTATACGTTTGGGTTTAAAGCCCTCCTACCATAAACCCTTACGCTTGATGAGAAAAAACAAACAAAAAGTAGACGGCAGCACACCATTATAGCAGAAAATATGTGGACTTATCTATTCCTCCTGGACCGCAATGTTTCGACTATCCAGTCTTTCTAAATAAGTCACTACTTGAGAAAGACCAGTGGATAGCTGATAAGTTGCAGTCCTTGGGAATAAAATAAGTCCACATTTTTTCTTCTTCCATAATGGTGTGCTGCTGTCTATTTTTATATATATTTGGTCTGTATCAATTGGTATTAGATTTGATGTTGGGAAAAGCTTTGCACTGCATTTTTTAAAGTTATTTAGTGCTGTTCTTATTTTTTTATCTATAGATAGGTAGATAGGTAGCTTGTAGATTTATATGTTTAGCCAAATAAATTAATGCAGAAACTGATGGGAGGTTTCCCATTTACCAGGAAAGGTAAAGCAGCTGTTAAATGACCTTATCAGGCTGGGAAAGTCCATGGTTATTTTTCACTTCTGCGCCTAAAAATTTCAACCCTCAGTTACCTCAGAAGTGGAGCATCATGAGATACTCCAATTGTAGTGCTGCTCCTCGGCTCTTCCCGCCCGATACCCTTGTGCGGTGACAATCGGGGTAATGGTTCTGTGTTTGATGTCAGCTGTGTAGTGGCCAAAAACATAGCTCACATCAAGCCCTGATGTCAATAATGGAGAGGTGTCTATAAGACACCCTCATAACTAGCACAGTAATAAATAAAAAAGAGACACACACACAGAAATACTTTAATAAAATAAAAACTCCCCAAAACATTCCCTTGTTCCCTACTTTAGTACCCCCCCCAAAAAAAAATCCACGCAGGCCTGCCATAGTCCAGAGAATATGCTATAGTCCACTGAATCCGTCATAGTCCACAAATGAAAACCTGTAAAAAAAAAACAGAAACATTCAGGACACTTCCCCTTGTTCACCACTTTATTGAAAAAAAAATAAGAAATCTCCAGCAGGTCCGATGAAGTCCATCCATCAAACACAATTTATCAAGCATCATTCTGACACTCCATAGACTTTGCTGACATGCACTTACGGGTCTCATTACACTGCACGAGACCCAGCACCGCTAAAGATCAGTAACATCAGTAACATTACTGCTCTTCAGAGTCACCAAGTCATAAACAGCTCAGCTTTTATCAGCAGGAGGTTATCACTGCCTGAGTACATTACAGGTAAGTCAGGCTAATATTTCTAACCAGTGGCGTCCCATGGACCCCGGTCTATAGTTTGGCCAGCAGTGTGTATTGCACTGCAGGGACACAAAGAGTTCAGTTCAGTTGGATGTGCATCCTCGGATGTACATCCAGCTGAAAAAGATATTGGGGTAGGTAGGCCCCTTCCATCCAGGAGTTAAGTTGCTGTTGTTTCCTCTGCAACTTTGATCGCTGTGCCCCCATGTGTACCCCTAACAGGGACACACTTGTCCGACAGACATGCGAGTCTGTCGGAGGAGACTCGCAAAGGGCTGGAGCAGTGACCCGGACCGGCCTCTTTCTGTCAGGACAGGGAGTGTAGAGCTGCACAAACGCACAATCAGCTGACAGCCCCGTCCTGACAGAAAGAGGCCGTTCCGGGTCACTGCTCCAGCCCTTTGCGAGTCTCCTCCCACAGACTCGCATGTCTGTCGGACAGTGTGTCCCTGTATGATGATAAAACAACGACACTTCTGGTAAGATGGTGCAATGCCAAAAAATGGCAGACCTATCATTACAGTTCTATACCTAGACACAAATCCAAAGAAAAACAGACAGCTATGCACAACATATTGAATAAAATTTAAGTTTTATTGAATTATTATTATTCAATTATTAATTATTATTGAAACCTATTATTCAACCATTGGAATCCTGGTGTTTATCTATGCATATTGCTTGGTCTTAAAAAGTGCTAAGTGCTATATACTTTAACCAAAATAATAATAAAGGGACCACTATAAAGAAATATAATTATTGTATATAGTGTGATCTCAATACCAATATACCGTAGTACTACACTAATATATTCAATTATAAATAATATGCTATATTATGACAATATAGTATAATATGATTTAATATATAATATATAGTATATTGAGACCAAGATATTAGCTATTGTCCCTTTAAATATCTAAGGCTGCATAAAGGTGTATGAAAAACCACCAAGTGGGTATAACAAGCAAGTATACTAAGATCAATATATTTGATGATAATAATACATGTTAATTATATAGCGCAGACATATTCTGCAGCACTTTACATTAAGTGGGGGATGCAGTGTATATGCAATACCGACAATATAAAGTAACACAGGGGCGGACATATCATCGGTGTAAGCTGTGCAGTCGCACAGGGACCCAAGAGGTGCAGGAGCCCATTTCCACCTCCATACCAAGAGAAATTGTACATTTTGATGAGTAATTGGACTGAAAAGGGCCCATATACTGTTGCTGAAGAGGGCCCTTCTCTATCCATGTCCGCCAGTGAGTTACAGGAGGGATGAGGGCCCTGCTCACAAGCCTCCAGTATACAGGGTCCAGATGTGGTCCTTTAAATTTCTAAATATGCATAGAAAGGCAAACTGGGCAGGGTTAAAAAGGAAGGAACAAATAGTGTATATTATGTAGATGGAAAATCAAGATATCAAGGTGATAATGATTTATAAGGTAAAAGTCAGTAATATTGTAAATACAAAATATGCATGAATTATACCAAGGTTATTTTAACAGGGAGTCTACTATAGGGAAGGATAAATAATGAAATATAGAGCGCTTAATCTTCTTAATGAAACAACCCACACCCTGAGCAAATACCAACTGTATGCAGTAATAACAACCAGATACAGAGTACAGACACTATTATAACATGATGGAGAATAAAAAGGTACCACAATTCATACATTAGTGTGCACCCTGACACATGTTTCTTCCTTTCGAATTGCTTCCTCAGAAGAAGAAAGGATTTTTAATGTTACATCATTTTTACTGTAGCAATTATGTGATTCAATAAAAATTAATATTCAGTATGTGGTAAGTAGGTGCCCAAGTAGGATCCTATTCCATCAATATATGTATACAAAACTTGGCACTCAGTGAGTGCCACGTTTTCTATACAATCTGTCTTAATCTGTCCATACCAGAGATTGGCAATTTACTGACAATGCAGTGTACACTGGAAGCTGCCAGTCAAGGGCGTGGGTGAGGTTATACACAGCACAGAAGTCTCAGCTCTGCTACATCTACATCAGACAAAACTACACCAAGCAGCCCTGTAAGTGATACACCCTGGAATCAGGCTTTTTGTCTCTATGGCTAGGGTTACACTTTTACAGTGAAT